>JAJJMA010129344.1:0-12140 GCA_023529015.1 Papaver nudicaule | reverse complement strand
AAAAAAAAAAAAGGAAGTCCAGAGAAGAAGAAGAAGGAGAATGGTGTCACTCACGAGTTCTGCAATTTGGGATGAAATTGAGAAATCAGAGAGGTAATTTGAAGAAACCCTTTGTTCTTAATCATTTGATTTTAACAGTTTTGAAGTTGTCAGTTTCTTGATTTTTTTAATAGAATCTGTATGATAATTTTGGGGTTAAAACTAAGAATCCATGAATTTTGATCATATTTTTTTTGTTAATGTATTGAATTTATGTTGTTCTGGGCAATTTGGGAAGCTGCCTAGCAGCTTAAGGCGGTGCCCTGGCCTTAAGTGACTATGATTTACTAAGTGAATCCATGTGGCAGATGTACTACTGATATGTACTCTTTCTGTAGATTTTCTGCTCA
Source organism: Papaver nudicaule (assembly GCA_023529015.1). Lineage (NCBI taxonomy): Eukaryota > Viridiplantae > Streptophyta > Magnoliopsida > Ranunculales > Papaveraceae > Papaver > Papaver nudicaule. Next base: position 11,751 of record JAJJMA010129344.1, on the reverse strand, counting down.
AATGATACAATTGAATTGATTTGAGTGTACTGTTTTAAGATTTTATGTAACCGGCGGCCGTCTGGTCAAGCTTAAGCAGCTATGACTAAGCTACCAGTCTGAACAATGAACATACATATACCTGTGTGTGTGGTCGTGTTTGACGACATACTGTTTATGTTGTTCTGGGCAATTTGGGGAGCTGCCTGGTGGCTTAAGGCAATGCTCCGGCCTTAAGTGACAGTGTGTTTCTCAGTGTGGCAGTTTTGACTAGTATTACTCATTCTGTAGCTGTTCTGCTCAAATGATATGATCGAATTGATATTGATTAAGTGAACGAACCATTAAAAGCTGATTTTCTGTGATCGTCCGTCTGGGCAATTCCTGAGCAGCTAAAACTAAGCTACCAGTCTGAGCATATATGAAACTGACGTAGCCAAGGCGACAGATTATAAACCTGTGTGCGTAGGTCGTGTTCGACAACATAGAATTGTTTGTGGAATTGCTCTTGCTTTTCATTCTTCTGTTTGATTTGTTCGTCCGTACAGATGTTTTCATTCTATATTTTTAATTTTTTTTAACTTATATTGATGGCTGTTTTGCAGTTATCTTGTTTGCTGTATGTTTGAAGAGGCAATCACTTTGTCCTCTTCTGTTGTTGAGCGCTTACGCAAAGCTGATTACTCCGAAACAATACAAGATGTTGAATTGGTTGACATGCTGGAATCGGCTGGTATGGTGTATGTTCAAGCTCTAAAAGAGTTGGGAAGGTATGTATCTTGGTAATTGCGGTGCACTTTTTTCTCCTTTAGCAATTCAGGAACGTGTAAAAATAAGTAGCAAGACCATGATGCTATTTGATTTTTGATCTCTGGTTTTGGCATATATGCACACAGGTACCCAGTAGTTATGAACGAATGTTAGTTTGTCATTTTTCTCTTGTGAATTCTGCAGAACATCGGGTATTTTGAATGAGCTTAAAGTTTTGTTTGGTTCAGTAACATCCATACCGGTTCAAGTTCTTCTTACCGGGTATCACTCTCTCCCTTTCCGATGCAACTACTTTTTGCATCTATCTACTGCTTTGTTATTACTATTCCCCCATATAGGTAGTTGTGTGATCTGAATTTTGGATGCATCAATTGTTTTCGGGCAGGTCATGCTTTCTGATATCGGATGAATCAACTTCTGATCTTTCTGAATTGCTCAAGGAATATCTTGGGAAGTGGAGGTTGGTGGATGATGAGGGTCAACGATATGTCCTTGCGAATGCAGAAAACTCAAATGGTGCTTTTTTAAAAGGATCTGATGGGCGTTGTATCCTGGAGATTGAAAAGTACTTGGAAGTTGTAGAGGTCTATGCTGTAACACTTCTTGGGAAGGTTTTAAATGATACTGATAATGCAATTGCTTGGGTGGAGCAAGCCGAGTTGCCCGAAGGAAACCGTCAAGTAAGATTATACATATCACATCTCTTTTTCGATTTATCGTCATAGATATCGTATACATCTTTAACAGCAGATTTTCCTATATTAGATCCCAGTTGAAAGTATTTTAAATGCTCAATTTATCCATGGCAGACATTGACCTGATGTGGACCTGTGTCTACAGTTTAGGATTGATTTAGAGTATGCTGTAGAGTATTCGTCAGATCCCAAGCAAATTTTACGTACTTTTATCGAAGCAAATCCATTATACCTTGTCACTGTTTAAAATTTTTGAGGAAAAAATGAATAGTATAAATTCATTAAACCTTCTCTCAGTCACAGTATAACATTAGAGTTCTGTTCATGGATGGAAAATATAAAAGTCTCATTATCTGGGATTTCTGAATTTGTAGGATCTTTTGAGGAGATTACGTTCTTTATATTCTCTTAAAGCTACCAAGTCATCCCAAGATGTGGAAACACCCATGTATGAGACCCACGCTGATTCTGGCCAAGATGCCATATCTGGAGTTGAACAAGCTTCGTCAATCACATCGAAAGCTTCCCACTCACTTAATGGCAGGGACAGTCTTAATAAAGAATCCATATTAAAACTCAGCAAACGAGTAGAACCTTGTTTCTGGTGGTACCGTTCTGTCACTCTGAAGTTTGGCGATGCTCGGTTGGTCATTTCTCATGGAAAAATTGTGCTCTGGGGTTCATTTTTCTTGTTTATTTCTTATATTCTTCGGAAGAAACGAGCTACTTTAAAAGGGTAAGATTCTCTTCTTCTAGCCTCCTTGTCTACTTTTGCATCACCAAATTGTGTTGAAATTGCTGCTAACTGAAGGATGTGTATATTCCTATTCCTGATTGGAGCTATTCGTGTTGGTGTCTTACCTTTTCAGAATTATTAGTAAACAAGCTTCGTCGGTGAAGAAAGCTCTGTTGGATATGTGGCAACTAGCATTTTCAGTCCAAGTGAACCCTCTAGCAGCTGTGCAGTCTCTTCCCTCCTCTACATCACGTTGAAACAGGTGATGGCGCCCCATGGTATTTGGCTGTCTGAGTAATCAAGTTTACATATTTTCAAACTTAAGGGCAGAAGTCTGGATACGCAAACAAGAAAAAGGGCTCGAAAAATCCTATTTTGCTGTGTGATACTTGAGAACATAGCAATGTGTGAGATTCTGTTGTACCACAAACACTCTCCCTAAGAGTTTTTTTGATGATCCTTGCAGGATATGTAAAATCTTAACTCATTCCAAATGAATAAGATTGTATTACTCTTGTTCTGTATCATTAAAGCAGTACAGTTAAGACTTCTGATGACGACGTGTATTCCACCATCTAGTGTATTTGTCAACACTGAGTTGTCCCCATGTGTTTCTGTATTCAATGTCTACTTATCTAGTTGTTTAATTGATTCCATAAAAAAATTTAATACTTTAATGTTTCAGCCTCACTACCTAAGATCTGAAAGGGTTGAGAAGGAACTTGGAGACAAATGGAGTCAATGGAGGCTGAGATGAAGAGCTTAACCAAGGTATGGATTACAGTTCTTGTATGTTTAACCTACTGTTACATAATCTCAAGAAACTTTCCAAAAGGACTCTTTAGACTTGTTTCAGTCCTCCCAGTCATACCCATCTTCATCATTCTCCCACTCTCCCTATCATCAATCCATCTTCTTGGTATTATAGGTTTCTTTATAGCTTGGCTTGCTAATTTCAAACTTCTTCTCTTTTCATTCAACCAAGGCCCTTTATCATCACCCTCAATCTCATACCTGCATTTCATTTCTATTGCTTGTTTTCCCATCAACTTCAAAAGAAATGTATCTCCCAAAACCAACAATTCAGCCTCTCAAACCCCGGAATCATCTTCGTCCCGATCATTTCTAATTTATGCCTTAAAGGGTCTAGTTGTTGTCTTGCTGATTTATGTCTACAGGTTTAAACAGCATTTACACCCAAATTTCATTATTTTTCTATATTGTGTCCACATTTACTTCCTCCTAGAAATCATTCTTATTATAACTGCGAAATCGGTTGAATTCTTTTTAGGGTTAGAACTAGAACCACAATTCAACAATCCATTTCTTTCGACATCACTACAAGATTTTTGGGGTAAAAGATGGAATCTAGTGGTTACAGGGATTTTACGGCCTACTGTATACCAACCTGTACAGATCATTTGTGCACGTATTTTCGGAAAGAGGTCGGCTCAACTCATTGCTTTACTTGCCACTTTTGTTGTGTCAGGGTTGATGCATGAGTTGATCTTCTACTATTTTGGTAGAGTGTGGCCAACTTGGGAAGTTTTTTCATTTTTTGTACTACATGGGGTATGTTTAGCAGTGGAGATTGAACTCAAGAGGCGTTTGAAAAATAGATTTCAGATACCTCCATTAGTTTCGGGACCTCTGACCGCTGTGTTTGTGCTTGTTACTGGTGCTTGGTTGTTCTTTCCACAGTATTTAAGGTGTGGAGCTGATGTTAAATCACTTGGGGAGTATGTCATTGTTGCAGAATCTGTCAGGGGTTTGATACAAAAATACTGGGGGTCGAATAGATTGGTTTTTTAAGTTGCTGTAAACTCATAGTTTTGTTGGTTTTTTTCTTAACTGGTAACCTGATGTTGTAACTTAGCGGACTGGTTTCGTGTGAAGAACTGCTGTTAGAAGCATAATAAACTCCATTTGATGCCTTTGCACAGTATTCTGGGGTTTCAACTTTAGCATTCGAAGCTAGCATAGTCTAGAAGTTAAAACTTCCTGTATTGTACCGGACATCCTAGGACAGATTCCTGGGCAGATGAAGCAGAAGGTGCAATAATTAGTGTGAACCTTAGAATAAAGTCTTTAAAACTTATTACATACAGTCAACATTTAAATAAAATCTTCTGGTAATGCTGAATCTAGAGACTCCGTCGACTCTGAAACTTCGCCTTGTTATATGCTTGCAAGCTGCTGCTGTTTGATCAAAAGCCTGACTGATTGTTTATGTTTGTTATACCATAGAACTAATTCATATAGTATTATTACACAGTTATCATCTTCGAGTTATATTCCGCTCTTTTATCTATTGCTTGGAACCATGTTGTTCCACTGTCGTCTGATTATTTTTTTGTGAGAAGAAATTATAATGCATCCCAACCATTCCTAGTACATTAATTTGGATGTCTTTAACATCTTCTGCCATGATTGGCCGGTAGGTTCACTCTGAAGAAGGAAAAATGAGATTATTGGATTGATATTATGAACTTCTATGGTGTTGATTTATATGCAGTTGACCCTATGTGTCAATGGCATTCAATTGGGAATACTATTATTTCCGTGAAAATCCTCATTATTTTTCACTGTTATTCTGCCTAAAATGTCGTAGTTATTCCCGGTTCTGTGGAAGGGAACGTTGGAAAAAATGGTAAGTAATTTTGGGGTCCACCGTTAATTCCCTTCAAATTTTCACACACAAAAAAAAAACAAAAATGATTTATCCCCCGCGGGTTGGAATCCCGCGGGTTCACACCCTCTCACAAAAAAAAACTGTCCCCACTAACCCGTAAAGCCCAACCCCCTGTTTTTCTGGGTGGCGGGTTGGTGGGGACCCCCACTCCCTCTCTACTTTATTGCGGCGGTGAACCCGCGGGATTCCAACCCGCGGTGAGTATATCAGAGCTGAAAAAAAAAGGATCCCAAACGAAATTTGCTCTATATGTGAGCTGCACACAGTGGGGCCAAGGCCATCATTTATGCCTAAAGTAATTTTTTTTTTTTTTTTTTTTTTTTTTTTTTTTTGAGGAGTAATCTTGTCTTTTTATTTATAAGAGTAATTGGTACAGCCAAGTAGACAACCAAGCAACCCTAGCTAGACTGCCCCTAGAGACATCTAGTACCGATAACAAAATCCAAAGAAAGAATCTCCAGAAGAAAAAAAACCATGAAGTAAGCCAAGCAGTCACTATCCACCAAGGGGTCTAGTTATTGTCTTGCTAATTTATGTCAGGCAATACATTATATGACTACATATTTTTTTCTAACGAAAGGAATCTGTTCCATCAGGATTTTATACAACACATTAGGTCTAAAAAAAAGTGTACAAAATACAACTATTATGGTTGATAGGCAGCCACTGAATGGCCGCACAAATTTGGGCGGGGGGGGAGGGGGCGTACACTAAGTGACCGCCTGGTAACTAGAAATAGCCAGAAACCACTCGGGTTTCCCTCACTTCTTCTTCCACTCTATTTTCCCCTCACCAAAAACCCTTCCAACCAAATTACCCCCTTTCAATTATAGTGGTGTTATTGGAAGAGTCATTGCACAATTTTTGAAGGGTTTGTTCTACACTCAAAGGGGGGTATTGTACAAGTTTCAATTTCAATTTTCATCCACAAAATCAACATAGATATGTAATTTGGTTATTAGGGTTCATAATGTATTTTGTTGTTGAAATTTAATTGATTAGGTTGATTTTGGTTCGTGTTTACCCGATTAGATACTCATTGTAGACACCAATTAACATAAGCACAAATTTAATTATAAATAGTTGTGGCACCAACATATCCACTACATTTAGGTAATTGAAATACACATGAAATTGAAACTAAGCTTACCTATAATTACCTATAGAATTAGAAAAAACATACTACAAAGTTAAAGCAAATACATAATTAATTATCCGCCCAAGGGGAATTGTCATTGATGTATTAGTTGTACTCATTGTTGTTGTTGTTGTCGTTGTTGTTGTTGTTGTTGTTGTTGTGAATCATTGGATTGTAGAGAGGTGGTGATGAAGGGGATGAAGATGATGAAAGGTGACTTACCGTATAACCCCAGTGTGTTAGGGTTAATGGACTAGGAGTATAAGGAGTAGGAGATGATTGGTATGAATGATTAATGGGTACTTGATGAGTAGGTACATATGGTGGTGGAGGGTAAGTGAATGTTAGAGGATACAAGGGTAAAGCAGCGGATATATGTAAAAGAGGGTGAAAAGAGAAATTTTGTTCAGACTTCAAATAATCCTAGGATTACCGACTATGAATAAGATTGATGTTTAGACTTCGGTAATCCGACTATAAACAAAAATCGATATAAACTTATGCAAAGTTTAACAATAATGAATTCTATTAAGCAAAAACTGTATTTTACAATGACTTGACGGCCTTTAAATAGGCTTGATATAAAACCCTAGCTTACAAGCTAAGAAAAGATAGGATGAACTCTAAGAAATAGAAAACCCTAGCTTTCTAGCTAATAAAAAGGTAGGATAAACTCTAAAAAAATATAAAATCTTGTATCCTAAGATATCTATCCTCTTTAGACACATTCCCACTTCAATTAAACTCTTAAAAAAGACTTTTAGACTCCTCTAAAAATACCCTAATTAATAAATCCGAAAATTAAATAATTACTAAAAATACCCCCGAATAAATTATAAATCCTAATAGAAAAATAATAAAATAAACTCTATCAAACCCTAACCCTAGTCGGGTCTTTAGCCTCCAAATAGGCTATTTCCTGTACGTCTGCATCATTCTCCCGGGGTTGAGAGAAATTCGCCCTCGAATTTTGTTGATCATCATCTGAATTATCTCCATGATACGGCACCAAGTGTTTGACATTGAAAACATCAGAAGTACGGATGTGGCTAGGCAACTTCAACTTATAAGCATTTGGGTTAATCTTAGCAATAATTTCTACTGGACCAATTTTGCGTGCTTTCAACTTGTTATACTCACCAACGGAGAAACGATCCTTTGTCAATATTGCCCACACAAAATCTCCTACTTCAAAATTCACATCTCTGCGCTTTGTATCTGCTGCCCTCTTATACTTCTCATTAGCCTGCAGCAATTGTTCTTCAGCCATCTTGTGAACTTGTTTCAACTGTTCAATTCGTTCTTCAGCTCGAACTTCAATTCTCTGCAAATCAGGAACAAGTGCTAATTCCATTGGTGCCCGAGGATTGAAGCCATAGACAACCTCAAAAGGACTCATGCCCAGACTACGGTTTACTGAGCGATTAAAAGCAAATTCAGCTTGACAAAGTTTCTGATCCCAGCTTTTCAAATTTTCACCAACCAGACACCGTAGAATATCACCCAAAGAACGATTCACCACTTCTGTTTGATCGTCACTCTAAGGATGGTAGGCACTACTGAAGTTAAGTCTTGTATTAGCTAACTTCCACAATGTCTTCCAGAAATAACTAAGGAATCTTGTGTCCCTATCAGAAACAATGGAACAAGGTAATCCATGCAAACGATATACTTCACGAAAGAACAGTTCAGCAACTTTCATAGCATTAGTAGTCTTCTTGCAAGCAATAAAGTGCACCATTTTTGAAAAACTATCAACCACCACAAATATTGAATCGTGTCCCCGTTGGGTCCGAGGTAAACCCAACACGAAATCCATACTCAAATCCTTCCAGGACTGAATTGGAACTTTTAATGGCATATACAACCCTGCATTGGTTGCCTTTCCTTTGGAAATTGACAGACTCGGCAACTCTCTACGAATTTAACAATCTCACGCCTCATTGTTGGCCAGAAATATGACTTGGAGACAAGATGAAAAGTCTTATCCCTGCCCATATGCCCTTCATCGTGTAACTCCTTTATAATCTTCAATCGGAGACTAGAATCAGGAATGCACAACTGATTACCTTTAAAGAGAAATCCTTCATGCATAAGGTAGTCACTTCTTTTGCCAGAACTGACATCATTCACAATCTCCGTAAAGGTTGGATCAGTTAAAATATGATCAGAATATGAATCAAAATCTAATACCTCAGTTCTCATGGTATTGAGTAGCATACTCCTTCGGCTTAAGGCATCAACAACTTGATTCTGCGATCCAGCTTTGTGTTTCAGGACAAAAGTGAACTCTTGCAAATAACCATCCCACTTGCCATGTCTAGAAGAGAGCTTATCCTGACTGTTGATGTGCTTCAAAGAATCATGATCAGAAAACATGATGAACTCGTTATGAATTAAATAATGTCGTCAATGCTTCAAAGATTGAACTATGGCATAAAACTCCACATCGTAGGTACTGTAGTTGAGCTTAGCACCATTCAACTTCTCACTGTAGTAGGCTACTGGACGCCCTTCTTAACTCAGAACAGCTCCAATTCCTACCTTTGATGCATCACAATGCAACTCAAACGGCTTACTGAAATCAGGTAACACCATCAAAGGTGCAGTAATCAGCTTTATCTTGATAGCTTCAAAGGCTTTTTCAGCTTCTTCAGACCATGAAAACTTCCCTCCCTTCATGCATTCAGTAATGGGTGCCATAATGGTGATAAAGTGGGGAATAAAACGCCGGTAGAAAGAAGAAAAACCATGGAAACTCCTTACTTCATGTAATGTTGTAGGCGTCTTCTAGTTTCTCACAACTTCAACCTTGGATTTATCTACCTTGATCCCATCTTTTGTCACAACATAACCGAGAAATAGAACTCGATCAGACATGAATGAGCACTTCTTAATGGCCGTGAACAGTTTCTCCCTGCGTAGAACTGAAAGCACTTCTCGAAGATGTTGGATATGCAAATCCATGTTAGCACTATAAATAAGAATATCATCGAAATATACAACCACAAAGGTACTGATAAAAGGTCTGAGTACTCATGATACGCATGAATGTGCTGGGTGCATTCGTCAAACCGAAAGGCATAAGTAGCCACTCGTATAATCCTTCCCGCGTTTTGAAAGCAGTTTTCCACTCATCACCTTCTCGAATTCTGATCTGGTGGTATCCACTCTTCAAGTCTAGCTTGCTAAACACCTTTGCTCCATTCAACTGGTCTAACAAGTCATCCAGTCTAGGAATGGGAAAACGATATTTGACTGTGATTTTGTTGATGGCGCGACTATCAACACACATCCTCCATGTACCATCTTTCTTTGGGATCAACAAAGCTGGCACTGCACAGGGACTTAGACTTTGTCGAACCAATCCTTTCTGAAGCAAATCTTCTACTTGTCGACGTAACTTCTCATGCTCCTTATGGCTCATTCTGTAATGTGATTTGTTGGGTAAACACTACACGAAATTGCCTTTTTAGCAACGGCGAGTGGCCGTTGGCGGGACGCCGTTATTGTTGTCGTTACAATAATTACAGCAACGGATCTGTCGTTGCTGTAATTATGATTACAGCAACACATGCATCTGTTGCAGTAAATATTGTCACGAATGAGACATACCATCAGATCGTGCCGCGTGGCAACCTACTGTAACGGTCTACCCGTTACGGTGGGCAGTAACTGATTAAACAACTCTTAAAAGCAACGTTTATACCCAACGGTGTTTTGTGCAGTAACGGTTTATCCGTTTGCCAGTTGGCAGTTTTCGTAACTGTTTTGAAACAGCCAGCGTCGTTGCGTCTGTGTAACTGATACCCTAACTGTTAAAGTAACGGAATGTACTGGTGGAATCTATTTTCTAACGGTTCAGCGCTCGCCACCTGTCCTTCTGTCGTAACGGATCCAATAACTTTTACTCCTGTTAAACCACGGCGTGTAACGGATATATTTTAACGACTTAGTCAACGTTTTTATTCGTGGAAAATGCCTCTGTAACAGTTTTAGGATTTGCCACATGTTCTTTGCAACTAACGGATTTGTGTAACGTCTGTTATCGTTGGAAGAAACTGTATTATTTTTAAAAAAAAATAACGCTGCCAAGCGTTAAGCCCTGCGTTACAATTGCACCTGGAATACATTTCATTCCGGAATCTGGAGTACAGTTCATTTGTGAACCTGCACTACAGTTCTTTCCTGAACCTGCAATACAATACAATTCATTTCTAAACCTGCAATACTGAATCTAAATCCTGTAATTTTCAATTCATTCCCACTGAAATACATCCATTCTCATTCAACTAACACACGCATTTCATTCAAACTCTGAAAATCATACAACCGTTTATACATCCATTCACTACACTCATTCACAATCCTAAATTTATAAAACTGCACTAGGCAAAATAGATACATACATTTTTGCCTGTGTTATTACTACCCCTAGATTCGAAGGTTGTGTGTTTTGGCAGTTTGCAGTTTATGTGATGTTCTGTAATGATACCTTGAATCAGAAGAAGCTTATATACAAGACGTCGAAGTAGTCCGTCGACCTCAGATGTGAGAGTTCTGCGTAACAATGAAACAAAGCTTTGAGTTATCTATATATAGTTGACAGAACAACCACTTTAATAAGATAATATGACCCACTAATAGAGTTGTCTATAATGATATGAATACTCCCTCCGGTTCTAAAAGATAGGCACGTTTGACTTTTTTTTCAAAAATTAACAAACTTAATAAAACCAATATTAAGTTCCTTGACTATTTGAAGAAAAAAAAAGTCAAATGCGTCTATCTTCTAGAAAAGGAGGGGCATGTTACATTGGGTTCATACAAACAGCTTCATCTCAGTTTAGGTTGTGTGGTAGGGTTGCCGAAGCCCTGGCATACACCTACGACATAATTCTCATCTTATATGGAAGAGAGAACAAGGTACAACTTGCTCAAATTTCACCACAAAACGTAACTGATAATGAGTTGTATGGCAATAGAAAGAACTACTGCAAAGCATGTGATTTCACCAAAATTCATGTGATTCATGTTACTAACTAGTAGAATAGTAACTTATGCTGACTGCATACATGGCAAATAAAAAAGAAAGATTCACTGCAAGCATCTTCACATATAAGTGATTCTGCTGTCATTATAGGATAACATTCTACTGTCAATATAGCTAAATGAGCCAGTACACTTCCCGCTCATATGTGTAGGTTGATTGCGTCTAAACAAGAAGCAATCTGCTGAAATACAAGAGTGAGTACACCAGCCTCTCATTGGCTAAAGCTCCATCAATCACACGAAAGTTCACTACTCGCCGAATACCCATACAATTCTCTTATTATTATGTAACATGCCATACTACTCATACATCTAGCAAATATAGCATGAACAAAGTTTGACCTTAACTATCTCCTACAACAGGGAGACCTAAGTGCAACATACATCTAATTCGACCAAATACTCAAACATTTTGATTTTCTGAGCAGGTATAATAATAGTTCACTCACCAATGGGAAACAAAGATAATGGTAGCCGAATGTGCCCATCGATTCTGATAATCACGAAAAGCTTTACACTAATGTCGCTGAATGTGCACATGTAAAAACATAACAGGACAATGATATATTATAACAATTGCAATGCTTGCTGATTTATAATGTATCATTGCCACGTTGTGCTTTTTCATAAATACGATGCCAAAAAAAAGCAAACCGGGTTATCATCCCCCATTGGAACATACAAAGCC
>JAJJMA010129330.1:0-18729 GCA_023529015.1 Papaver nudicaule | reverse complement strand
ACTAAGTGGAGACTTAGCCGTTCAGTTTATGACGACTAGGAACTGTTGATCTCCTGTCTGTTTCTGACTTCTATATACTCAACGTAAATGTAGTAGACGTTCAGACATAGATGACTGTGAAGGTATGCAGTCGTTCAGTCTATGACGACTAGGAACTGCTGATCTCCTGTCTGTTTCTGACTTCTACATACTCAGCGTAAATGTAGTAGACGTTCATACATAGATGACTGTGAAGGTATGCAGTCGTTCATATTAGGTTGACTAGGATGGTATGCAGTCGTTCATTCTATGACGACTAGGAACTGTTGATCTCCTGTCTGTTTCTGACTTCTACATACTCAGCGTAAATGTAGTAAACGTTCAGACATAGATGACTGTGAAGGTATGCAGTCGTTCAGCTTAGGATGACTATGGTGGTAATCAGTCGTTCATTTCTGGGCTACTAGTAAATGTTGATCTCCTGTTTTATTTTCCACTTTCTGAATTTACCAATTTCACGTAGACGGTGGTGCCTGAACGACTAAATTCAATTGTAGTCGTTATAATATGAACGACTAGATACAAATATAGTCGTCCAGACATGGGTGACTGCGAAATTTTACTGTCCTGTTTAGTAACAAAAAAAATCTCAACGCCAACATAGTAAGCTGATATAGATATTGAATCCAAAACATAACAAAACATAACTTGTCTTTCACTTAAACTTCAAGCAAACATAGGAGAACTAGTAGCAGGTTCTACTCAAACGTTATCCTGAAGTAAGAGAACTACTTGGACCTTAAACCTTAAAACTACATGCTAATATACTCAAATTTCAAACTGAAGTAAGAGAACTACTTGGAATTTTTCTTTCTCTTAAAAACTTTCAGAGGAACTTCTTGTGTTGAATCTTGTTGTGTTGGTTTTTTCTGCCTTGTAGATTTTCTTAATCTTTGTAATGGTTCGTCGTCTTCGTGTTCTTCAATTTGATGACTTGTCTCACCTTCCTCAATCTCTCCAAATTCAGCTAGTGGTTCATCCTTATGGTAAATGTCAAGCTTTCTTGCAACCTCATCCAATCTAGTAGAACTTAGCTGCGATGCGTCGCCATTTCGACATCGGGCGATATCAAGGATATGTTTAAGGCGCAAAGCCTGTAAATTGAGATAAAATTATGTAAAGAATTTTGTTAATAAGAATCTTTAAAAAGAATGAAAGAAAAACACTTACAAATTTCCCAGTAGCAGGTTGGGATGGATTAAGTCGTCTATTGGCGGGTTGGTGAAGTCTTCTATTAGGATTTTGCACAATAGGATGCGAAACAGAAGTAAACCATTCCATATAACCATCATTAGAAGCCCAAGGAAGGCCGTGATCAATGGGACACGACCTCAACTCTTGACTAAGTAATGTATTTCTCCATTGCTCCCAATGCCAATTAGCTTTGCTATACTGAGCTTTGTAAGTCGAAGCTTTATCCCCCCTACGACGAGTTTCTGTTTCCAATGGAGGTCCAGGTTTGATTTGAACCCTACCAAATTGACGAAGCACCCTTTCCGGGTAGATTGGTTCAGCAACATCAAAGCATTTCATGGTTCCTGTATACCAAACAATTTCCTCCAATTGCAAATATCTTCCTCTTTTCTCATACGGATTCCAAACCACCTGTAACATTTCAACATATATTGAGATACCAAATACTAAATAATTGTAAGTAAAACATCATAGTTAATTGAACATACATCCTGAGGTGTAAGATCATCAAGTTGCTCCCTAATAGTAGCAACAGAAGATGGGACTGGAATTTGTGGTTGCCATTTACAAACTCGAGGCGACGACTCTTCGTAATCTGAATTTGGACTACACCTACCGAGAGATGGAAAATATTCATAAATCCAAACCTGTCACAGAAACCCTTTGTTGTTAGACTTGCATTCTATAAACTTGCATACAATTAGAGAAACACAACAACTAAAAGAAAAACTACCTGCAACAAAGTGATACAACCAGTCAATCCTAAAGTTCCATGGCGAGAATCAGATCCCATTTGATGAAATAAATAAGATAGAATTGCAGAGCCGAAAGAAACACTATCAAGATGATTAATATCTTCCAAGCACTGAATCCAGTAGGCCCCAATTGCATTTCTACTTTTATCTGGACATAACACAGAGCCAATGAAGTGAAGCATGTATGCTCTCGAAGCAGCTTCTTTATCTTTGTTAGAGGATTCATCGTTTACGTGTTTCCAATTGTTCCTCAACCAACTCAGAGTAAGTGTTGCTTTCTTGTTACTGTTAAATTCTTCTTTGACCTTATCCTCGGTAGTGTGCAGATACTTAGCAACTAGTTTAGACGTTTCATTGGCGTCTAGCTCTCTTGGAGATTTTCCATGTACTGCTGACCCATCCATCTTCAGACCAAGGATATTAATAACATCAACTAAGGTAATAGTCATCTCACCGAAAGAGAAGTGGAATGTATTTGTTTCAGGATAAAATCGCTCGATAATGTCTGCATAACAAGCATTTTATTTGATGTTTAACAACTTGATAAATTCAATAAAAAAAAACACTTTAGAACAACTTAAATTGTTACCTTTCCACTCCAAATGAACGCTGCAATATGGTCTTTATATGTGATCAATAAGGACATATTTTGAGGAGCTCCACAATCTTCAACATTTTCAGAGGGGGAGGAATCATCGTTTTGTGTACCTCACTACCTCTACAATAAAAAAAGAAGAAGCTTAAACAACTGAATAGTTATTTCTTATAAAACAAAGAAGAATCAAATAGAAAAACTAGGTATAACTAAGTAAACCTATGGACGTCCAATCTGCAACGACTACAAATAAACCTAGTCGTCCAGATGACAACGACTACGCTTCAATGAAGTCGTTCAGAATGAAACGACTAAATTAAACTTCTTCCGAGATGTCAACTACATAAACCAAAGGTCGTCCAAGATGCAACGACTACGGATAGATCTAGTCGTTCAAATGAGAACGACTACAATTCAATGAAGTCGTTCAGAAACAAGCGACTAGCCAAAATCCGAGAAACAGGAAAAAACAGTTTAGATCGGGAATTCTCGTCGACCATAACTGAACGACTAAACTATCCCGCAGTCGTTCAGAGTGCAACGACTAGTTCGTCTGCCATTACCAAAATCCAATAAAAAGAAACAATATATACATGCAATCCAATTGAATCAAATAACAGTATCAACAATCGTATAAATCAAACATTGCTCGGGATAAAAATCACTTCTTTATCAACTCAAATTAGGGCATGAAATTGAAATAAACAATAAACTAAAGGTTAATGAGATTACCTTTTTCTTGATTTTGAATTGTCTTCAACAACATTCTTCTTCTTTTGAGGCATAAATTAGAATCAGTAGAGGAGAAGGAGAAGGAGAATGGAGATCGGTTTTCTGTGGGAAGAAAAAAAATTTCGATGGGTTTTCTTAGGTTAGGTATAATGAGGTTTTGGTTGGGTGGAATTAATAGTGGGTGCAGATAGTAAAGTCAAAGGGGTGGGAAATAGGAGTTTTACAATTTTTTGTAGGTGGTAATTAGGGAAAACGTAGGTGGGATTTTAGATGGGTGGGAAAGAGTGAAAGTATGGGTGGTAAATAGGTGAAACCAAAAATTATGGGTATTTTAATCTGTAAGGGTAACTTAGACTTTTCTTACCTATTTAGACATCCCTTATAACTATATTTGGATGGTTTTATTGTTTTGAAGTGCCAACAAGACTCTGGCTTTGGAGGCCCAAAACCAAAGAGTTTGACTAAAATGTCCTTTGGGAAGCCCAAAACGAAAGAGTTTGGAGAAAATCTCGCTTTGGATATGACGGTAGAACTTATCAAGCAAGTAAAGCGCCCTTCATGACAACAAAAGCTTTTCCTCTAATCTTTAGCCTTTGAATTTCTTTATCTAAGTGGAGATCCAATACTCGTCCTCTTGGAGATGCCTAGCGCGCAAAATGCAAATTTAATCGTTAGTTTATGTATGAATGTAACGGTCTAGAGCGAAAGACAAAGAGAGAGGGAGATAATACCATGTAAGCAAGAAAATCAGATTTTCCCAACTTTTTGCTCCAGTAAGGTGCCAAGGCACAGTGCGCACTCCCACAGACAGCATCCTGTAGGTTGGCAGAAATGAAATTAAAATGGTTTCAATTCTGGGGTATGAAAATGAGATGACATATCTTATGATAATGTTGTCAAATTACCTCGTCGACACCGAGATTTGGAGAGAATAATCGAGAGATGAAATCCAAACCAGATCCATCAAGAGCTCTGCCTGTAAAAACGACTCCTCTTCCTCCCGTCCACCCTTTTAACTCGTCATAGTTTGGCTTCAAGTCTATGACATTCTGTCCTGATGAGACCTCAATCTACCACAAAAGATAAATGAATGCACATGTGTAATTAAAATTGTTCAGTAATATGTTAGTACACCAAGTTCTAAAGAAGCAAGAAACATATATCGAAATCATCCATACAATTAGGTCGCCGAAAGCAGCTGTTTTCTTTATATTAAGAACAGATGCACCATTTAGAGTTTGTGGTATGGAAGGTATCTCCAGTGGATCACATTCCACCAGTGTAGTGGTAGGGAAGTCTAGTTCAATGAAGAAGTCCTCTGGATCCCGACAACGATTATCTTCCTCGCCTTGAATACCATTGCTCAAAATCTTTGATCCATCTAACATATCCTGATCACTTTTCCGGGCAGGACATTTCTTAGCAGTTAAACTTCCAGATAGTCCGATAAATCTAATTTGGTTTGATTTTACTAAACTGGATGTAAACAGAAACTGTGCTGCTGCCATGGTTGCATGTCCACATATGTCAACCTGTATACAGAAACGAACGGGTTATGAGGATCGACAACCAACGGGAAATTTATGAAATTTGTGCGTAATATGTTAATGCATGTACATAAATTAGGATTTACCTCTGCAACAGTAGTGAACCACCTAATGTTGAAAACAGGATTAAACTCGTTGCCGTACTCGCATTCATCACAATTATCGTCGTTGTCATCATCATCACAAAGAACTCGAGTCAAGTAGCATGTTATCGGAGCATTAAACTCTCTGGCAATCCCTAGAAACCACTCCTCTTCTTTTTTATGTCCTGCTTCTAACAAACACACGGCTGCCGGGTTACCTTTAAATGGCCTATCTGTGAATGCATCCACCTGAAATGGAACATCAGATCAGAACAACACTTATTTTACTCCTTAACTACGTAAGGAAACAGAAAGATAATGTGGGTATGCTACTGCGAAATGAACCATTACCACTGCGTATTTGATATGTTTCTTCGATACTATATGCATTGTCGAGTCTGAACAGTACTGAGAATAGAAATGTATGTTGTATCAAGTCCTTTTATAGTTATTTTAAACCGTTGAATAATGTATAGATCTCGAATCATCTTCAAAAAAGAGAATAGATCTCGATTTACTGATTATGTGTGGGGTGTAATTAGGTGTCTTGGACTAGTCATTCATCTCGAATCACTAATAATATACTCCCCAGTTGGAGAAATGGACCACCTTGCAATCCCATGCAAGAATAATATTTTAAACCTGGCTAAATTTGGTCTCATTGGCAATAATTTGGCACCATTGAATAAATTAAAATAGAAATTTATTTAGTAAAACTCAAAAACTACTTATAAAAATGTGACCATTATGCCCTTAACTAGTTATATAATGCTTTAACCCTAAACTTAAATTTATTTTCTTCTTGTCAGAGTAAGACTATGTCAGGTGTATGAGAGGTGTTACGTTATTTGTATCGTTATAGTCTGTTGTAAGGGTTTTTGTTTTTCTCTCTGTGTATGGCTTTATATAGCCTGCGTCTGTAACTCTTTTTTATCCCAATATATTCTAAATCTTTCAGATATACTCTCAAACCTTTTCTTTCATGGTATCATACCATTTTTCTTTCCTAAAAATCTAAGTTCCTTTCCGCTTCAACTCTGATATCCAAAGAGATCTGTCTACATCAAACAAATTCATATAAATGGGGATCGACGACCATATCAGCTTAAATTCGTCTCAAAATTCAAATCCTTGCCTAAATCAGAATTCAAATCTTACATCTCAAATCTCTTAACCATTTCAGAACATAACCAATTTTGTTACAGTTAAACTTGAAGCTGACGGTTCTAATTATTTGATTTGGGAAAACCAATTCGAATCAATTCTCATCACTACTGATCTTTATGATTATGTTGATGGATCTATCATTGAACCTCCTCAGTTTATTAAAATTGATGGTAAAGATACTCCAAATCCAGAATATTATACTTGGAGGAAATACAATCGGTTTGTTATGGCTTGTTTGAATTCGACTCTTAGTGATTTCTCGAAGTGTTTTTGGCTGTAAGACTGCAAGGGAGATCTGGTTACTTCTTGAGAAATTTATTGTTTGTCAATTCTCGGCTAGGAAGCATCTTCTTCGCAGTCAACTTTGTCATTTCAAGAGAGATACTCGTTCTATTTCTTATTATGTTGATGAGATCAAATCAATCTCTGATAACCTTGCTGCTATTGATTATATTGTTGATTATATTGTTGAAACTCCTCAGTTTATTAAAATTGATGGTAAACATACTCCAAATCCAGAATATTATACTTGGAGGAAATACAATCGGCTTGTTATGACTTGCTTAAATTCAACTCTTAGTGATCGCATTTCTCGAAGTGTTTTTGGCTGTAAAACTACAAGGGAGATCTGGTTACTTCTTGAGAAATTTATTCTTCGTCAATTCTCAGCTAGGAAGCATCTTCTTCGCAGTCAAATTTGTCAAATCAAGAGTGGTACTCATTCTATTTATGATTATCTGTGATAACCTAGGTGTTATTGATTATACTGTTGATGATTCAGATCTAGTTATGTATACTCTACAAGGTTTAGGCCGTGATTATCACGAATTTGTTGTTACTGCTAGTTATCGGGATACTGGTTATACTTTTAATGATTTGTATGCAAAATTGTTGCATTATGAACAATTTTTGAAGACTGAAGAGCATGAATCTAAATCTGTGTTGAACTCTCACAACTTTGTTTTCTATACTCATACCTCTAATAAGTCCAATTAGAAACATTTTGGTTCTGATACTAAGTACACTACTAATGCTGAAGGAGGCTCTCCTTGTCAGATTTGTAAGATTCATGGTCATTCTGCTAGGAAGTGTAGATGGCGTTATGCTTCTGACAAACCTAAGTTTTAGGATAATTCTGGTAAAGACAGTACTTCTAATTCTGCTTCTGATAATCTTCAACAAGCTTTTCATAGTATCAAGATTAATTCAGCCAAGTATGTCATGATCCAAATGTTGCTTCATGCTGGATATCTGACTCTGGTGCAGCAAGTCACATGACCAGTGATGCTTATCAGTTCACAAATGCCAAATCCTATACAGGTACTTATCAAGTTATGGTGGGTGATGGTAAATTTCTTTCTATAATGCAGACTGGTGATGCCATTTTAGATACTAATACTGTTCAATTTCACCTACAAGATGTTCTATATGTTCCTAGTATTAAATAAAACCTTCTATCTATTGCTAAATTTACTAAAGAAAATTTTGTCTCCTTTGAATTTTTTTCTTGGGGTTATGAAATTAAGGATCTGGCTACTAAAGAGATCTTTCTGAGGGATTTGTGAAGGAAAACTTGTATCCCCTGTCAACTGTTCAAGCTTCTCAGGTTGTTGCTCACACTGCATCTAGGTCCAACTCTTCTGATCACTGGCATAGAAGATTGGGACATTCTTCTTTTTCAATTCTGCGTAAGGGGGCTTCTTCAGCTGGTATATCCTTTAGTCCTTCTACCTCTTCACAGTTATGTACTCCTTGTCAGATGGGAAAGCATCATAGGCTTCCATTTTATAGTTCAGAAAGAGTTACTACTGAACCACTTCATCTGATTCACTGTGACATATGGGAACCTGCACCTGTTGCATCCTCTTTAGGATTTAGATACTATATTTTGTTTATTGATGATTTTTCTAGATTTTACTGGATCTATCCTTTGAAAACCAGAGATGAGTGTGTTGATTGCTTTAAGCATTTCAAAGCTATGACTGAAAATATGTTAGAAAGATCAATTAAAATTTTCAATGTGATGGTGCTTTTGAATTGCGTAAAGGTGCATTGAAAGCATATTTAGATGCATCTGGTATTTCCTATAGAATTTCTTGTCCACATCTCCATCAGCAAAATAGGTTAGCTGAAAGAAGACATAGGCACATAACAGAGATGGGTAATATTTTGGCTTTTCAGGCTTCTCTACCAAACACTTTTGGTATGACTCTTAACTAACTGCAAGATATCTCATTAATAGATTGCCTACTAAGGTTCTTCATTTTAAATCCCCATATCAAATGTTGCTCAATTCAGTGCATGATTATCATTTTATTAAGACATTTGGCTGCTGTGGTTATCCAAATTTGGAGCCATACAGGCCTGATAAACTTAGTCCCAAATCCTCACAATGTGTATTCTAGGATATAGTCTTGTTCATAAGGGGTATAAATGCTATGATCTTACTTCTAAGAAAGTATATATCTTTGTACATGTTGTTTTTGATGAGCATGTTTTTCCTTTTGTTGCTTCTACTTCATGTCTTGCTCCTTCTAGCTCTATTCCTTCACCTTCTGAAAATGTTACAGTTTCATTACCCATTGTTACACCTTCACCAATTTCTTAATCCATCACTGATGCTGCTCAATTACGTATACCAGATCTTAACCTTATTTTCTCTGATTCTTCTGTTATTTCTGAGCCACTAGATTATGTCATTTCAGCTCCCTCTGCGTCTACTATATCTAATATTATTGGATCTAAAGTTGGTGTGTCTAAGCCAAATCCTTTGCCTTCTGATTTTGTTTCTCACTCGGTTGTTAAGTATCCTATTCATCATATATTTGTTGATGTTGCCTTAGTTATTGAACCTAAAAGTTATAAGGATGCTTTTTTTTTTTTTTTTTTTTTTTTTTTAAAAAAACCAAATAATAACAGAAAAACAGAACAAATACAACTATAACAAAACTGAGAACAGACAGCTATTTGAATCTGTAGTAAATCAAAAGTTTGTCTCTATGTGGCTGCTGGGATTCGAGCCCAGGTCTCGACGGCCACAACGTGGAATTCTTACCACTAAACTACAGCCACTTTGGGTATAAGGATGCTTACAAATATCCTAAATGGTTACAAGTTATGCTTGAGGAGTTTACAACACTTGTTGCTAATGGCACTTGGGAAATTGTGTCCTATGATTCATCTTTTAATGTTTTAGGATGTAAGTGGGTGTACAGAATCAAATTGCTGGTTGATGGTTCTGTTGAGAGGTATAAAGCCATGCTTGTGGCTAAGGGATTTGATCAATTCTTGATGGAACTGATTTTAGTGAAACCTTGTAAAAATGACCACTGTTGGGTGTGTATTGTCTATTTCTCTGGCTAGGGGATGGACTGTGAAACAACTTAATGTGTCTAATGCCTTTCTCCATGGCAATTTGAAAGAAGCAGTGTATATGCAGCAGCCTGCTGGCTTTGTTGATCCATCCCAACCAACTCATGTTTGCAGATTGAAGAGATCTTTATATGATCTCAAACAGGCTCCTAGGGCTTGGTTTGAGTGGTTTTGTTCATCTTTGTTTGAATTTGGTTTTATTAGATCTTCTTGTGACCACTCTATGTTCACCTTTACTGCTGGTCAAGATCAGATGATACTTCTTTTATATATATGTAGATGATATCCTTCTTACAGGTTCTTCTACTTCATTGCAAGACAAGCTCATAACTTTTCTACACAGTACTTACCCTATGAAGGATTTGGGTCATTATTTTTTTGGGGATTGAGGTTTCATTTCACTCTTATGCTCCCAGATTACTGCTTACACACAAAAAAAAGTATACATTGGAGTTATTAAGTAAGTTTGATATGATTTTGTGCAAGCCTTGCAAATCACCAGTTGCAAAGGGACCAAGAATTTCAGCTCATCAAGGTGATCTTTCTGACATTACTGCTTACAAAAGTTGGTGGGTGGTTTTCAATATCTGAATATGACCAGGCCAGATATTTGCTTCGCTGTGAATTATGTTGCTCAATTTATGCAACAACCATCTACAGATTATTTCATCCTTGCTAAGAGAATTTTGCGCTATCTCAAGGGTACTTTGGGTTCTGGAGTTACTATATCAGCTGTGACTGCACTAATTACTGCATATTGTGACTCATATTGGGCAGGGTGTCCTGACACTCGCAGATCTACTTCTGGCTTTTGTCTTTTTCTTGGTTAGTCTTTAGTTTCTTGGTCATCCAAGAAACAACCTACAGTCTTTAGATCCTCTGCTGAAGCAGAATATAAATCATCGGTTGTTGCTGCTGCTGAAATGCTTTGGATCTCCTTTCTTCTTACAGAATTGGGTATCTCTCTTACTTTACCTTTCACACTTTATTGTGATAATATGTTTGTTGCAAGCTTGGCCAGCAATCTTATCTTTCATGCACGGACCAAACACATTGAGATCGATTATCACTTCATCAAGTATCTTGTGTCTGAAGCTTTTCTGGAGATTGTGTTTGTTCCTTCCCATTTGCAGGTTATCGTGCACAGCTTGAAGGGGAGTGTTAGAATAAGACTATGTCAGGTGTATGAGAGGTGTTACGTTATTTACTTTTATCTGTTTGTATCGTTACAGTCTGTTGTAACGGTTACTTGTTTTCTCTCTGTGTCTGGCTTTATATAGCCTGCGTCTGTAACTCTCTTCTATATCCTAATATATTCTAAATCTTTCAGATCTTTTCCTAAACCTTTTCTTTCACTTCTCTATCTCTACTTTTCTAAAATCTACAGCCACCACCATCACCACCAACAACAACTGCTGCCACCACCGCTGGAACCAACACCAATAGTTGTCGCCACCACCACTACCAAAATAACTGTCGCTGCCACCACCACCATCAAAACAATTGTCGCTGCCACCACCATCAAAATAACTGCCCCCGCCACCCTGAACAAACGCCGATGCAAATACCCACTGAATTCATGGTCGTGAACTTGAAACTGTGAGGATGAAGAATTCTGTTACTAACTCTATCATTCTCTTGCTGCTAAAAACTCCTAATTAATTTTAACTGTTAATGGTTAAAGACGGTGTTTGAGTTTTAGTTCACCCTCCATTAATGGCGCCTAAAGCAAATCTGTGTAGCCGCCAGTATCAATCATTCTCTTTAAATTCCATCATGAATCCAGAATACTGAGCACCCAATTTCATTTGTTTTGAACTGTGAATTTCACTCTTATGTGTTTAATTATGGATCTCTGATCATGTATACATTTTTCTTTTATGAATAAATATTGCTTTAAACTATAATTGGTTGCTATGGATATTGGATGAAGATGAGGTCAAAATTGGACCATGGTAAGCTGACCGCAATTCACTGGGTTTGAATCCTTCATTCATGTTAGGAATACTTTGATTCATTTTTATTGCAACTGTGCTGTAGTTGATAATGGGAGAGCTATCGATCAAGATTAACCTATTTATAATGTAAATAGATCTAGGTTTTTAGTTTATTGTGTTTTTTTCGGATTTTTTCAGGTTCTAGATCGGTGGGGGTTCCTTCTTTCTGGATTAGGGTTGCTTAATCCATTATAGATGATTATGGGGATGTTGATGTTTCGATCTAATACATGAATCTTTGTTGTTGGTTGAAGAATAAGGTGAGTTGGGTTTACCTGCGTCGCTACTTTCAATTCAATTTCTTCTCCAGCAGTGGTTATGTGGTGTTGCTATGGTGGTAATTGTTTGAAGGTGACGCTTCTGGTTTTGTGGTAGGTGAGGTTTGTTGATGGTGTATCTGGTTGGTTTGTTTCTATGGCCATTTTATTTAGTGTTATTGATGTAAGGTGATGATCCATCTTACTACTGGTGAATGAGATGGTGGTGGTGGGTGGTGAAGATCCGATCTGGTTGAACAGAGTCTCGGGTCGGGTGCTGGCATCTGTTTTGGTCGAGTTCGGGTCTTGCTATCTGGGTCGGGTTAGCTTGTACTGCGGATCCATTAGGGCTTAACTGGTTCAATCATTTGCTGTTTGTTGCTGACTCTTTTCTGTGACTAGGGTCGGAGTACTCGGTATTTGGTCTTGTATCATGTTAGTCGGATTAGTAGTGTCTGTTTGTGTTTGTTTGTTTATCTACCAATTTGGAAGGTTTATCTATGGATGTAATTCTGAACCTTTCCTCCAAAAAGAATCATAACAAAACGGAAACACAAATCCCAACAAATCACGGCAAGATTCTGTTATATATATCCATTAACATATAAAATGCGTGACCTTATAAATGACCAATTTAAACATTGTGTAGCTGTTAAATTCCTGGCAAGAATCTCTTCGGTTAACAATCTCCAAAAGTTACTCAACATTTTTTGGATTCCTATGCAAATCAACTAAGTTCAACCGAGCTCTACTGCAGGTATTTTTCAAGTCACTCTAACTCAACATACACGCGAGGATTTTGTTTTAGCTCAACAGACTTGGGTGCATAACGGGTCAGTTTTAATCCTTGAGGATTGGGAAAAGTTCATCAAATTCCCTACATCTTGCTTCCTTAAAGCTAGTTTTCCGGTCCAAGTTCAGTATCTTCCAGATTGCCTCAACAATTTATACACCTTCAAATCCATGATTGAGGCAACGAACACTGGTATTGGTACTGAATTTAAGATTGACCTTGTTCGACCAGAAGCAAAAATTGAAATTTACCTTAGAAAACCAGTTATGTCGGGTTTTCACTTGGAAGTACTTGAGAAACCCCATCGGGTTCAATACATCTACAAGAACATACCTATTGTTTGCTTCCACTGTGGTTTTTTATACCATGCAGCTCGAGAATGCACAGCTCATTCAGGGCGACTTCAGGAGCATTTCCCCATTTTTCTGTTTGATAGATTAAACAGCCAGATGTGAAGATTCAGCAGGGATGCTGTACAATTGACTCTTTCGCCACCATTTTTTTTTCAAATGGATACGACTGATATGCATGTTGCTAATTCCATCCCTCTCATTGATAACTCATTGCATGCAAACCAACATGCACTAACAATACAGCAGCAATTGCATAATAGCCGTTTGAAAGGAAAATTGTTTCAATACTTGTTTGGAAGTTCTCCATGTTCATTTACTTCTTCTTCTATTCAAGGAAATTATAATATGGATTTGGATTCAACTACCAATTCACCAACAGACTCTCCTACCGATTCGATTTCCACTAGACAGATCCCAGCTAATCTGGCTAGCAACATGACTGGTTACATGTGGAAATTAATTCGAACTCGGCCTCCAACTGCATTGAATTCAACTACTAAGGTGAATTCTGCTACTGCTACCCTACCATCTCAAATGATGCAGCAGTCTAAGGATAAGGAGATACACATGGATTCTCACAATTCAACTGATAATCATTTAAGTCACTTGAATCGTTTGAGAAATAGAATGACGAAAGGGTTGATGATATATTTTCGGAGAATGCTATTTTAAAGAGGGTGCCATTATCTAAAGATCAGGTGCCAGATTTATTTATTTTTAATGCGCAGGTCTTAGCAGATGGTGTTTTGGGTAATTTTGATCGTACCCGAACTTCGGATCTGCTGGATATCGTCAAAAACCCAATTGTCAAGATTCCAGGTTTATCCAACCCTTCAAAACTCGATTTGGGGAATTCCCCAATTTATTTTCAACATGATATATTGAATTTATATGTCAATTTCTTTAGCAGGAAGAATCTATTATAAGTTTGCAGGTTCCTAAGGAAGCAATTAATCACATATACCCACAAGAAGGAGAAGTGAATTCCGAAGACCAACAACTCAATTCTTCTTGAAACTGAAACTGCTTGTACTCAGCAACCACAACAACAATCGACTTAAAAGGCCATATGTCACACACCAACTGTCAATTAATACTGCAATGTGGATTTGAACAAAGTGGATTGTAGTCTTTCAGGGGATTTAAATGCACAATCTTCAGATAAGAATGCAAACAAGTTAGATGCACCTCTCAAAACTTACACCAGGAGGGGTAGACCCAAATCCCTTCATCTCATATGATTTGAAGAATGCCTCTACTCTAGATTTTGTTGTTCCTCCCCCACCTGCCAAGACTATGAAACTGAAGCACATAAATCAGCTTGAAGACAATAATGTAAAGATTTCATCGTCTCAACCTGGTTTTGAATTCCTTAAACTTAGAAATAAGAAACATAGATCAAAAATGTCATTCAGCACTTCGTCAGGTCAAGCAAAACCGGGTTGGAGATTCTCTCTAGAGGAGGATGTGTTTGTGGATGATCTACGCATTGTATTGCGAGTTGTTGGTGATAGACAACGCTCGCAGAAGCCATGAGTTCAGACGATTAAAACTATCAGAAGTTTTACATATTCCTGATAGTTCAAATGGAGTGGTCACATACTCCTATACATATCTTGTAGGTCAATTTGTGGATCGATATTTATTGATGGAGATTGTTAGTTTGCTCAGGCGCCTCTGGAACACCTTGTTGATCATGGTTCTCGCAGTTCAGTTCGTTGCCAGTTGATACTTTTGGGCATGTCTCATGGGTTGTCCTTTTTGAAGGCCTCACAGTCTTTGCACCATCGTCTCTTTTGGTGTCTAGTTTTAGGTTTCGTTATTGGTTCTAAATGGTGTGTCTGAGTTGTTGTTGGGGCTGGTGATTTTCTTTAATTTGAATGTGTAGTCCACCACTTTGATTATGCTTGTATATGGGGTCTTACCATAGGTTTTGGATGGTCTGTTAGTAGTTGTAGTTATGATCGTGTTGCTGGCGTATACACTGTCAACCAGTTGCACCTCACCCTACATGTAATTTTCTAGTTCTTAAATAGATAAATCCAGACCTTTCAAAAAAAAAAAAATGCAGCCCGTAAATACTTTATTCAACTGAATTACACCGCACCGACGAAACTTTGCTTCATCATCACCCCTTTTAAAATGGGTGATGGACCAGTGAAGTGGACTTGTAGATATTCGGAAACAGTCTGCACATTATATGAATTGTTTTGTAAATATTCGGCAACAATCTATACACCATTGAGGTCCCTTTGTCTTCTGGTCTAATAGAACATAATTACACATTGTAATCTGCCTTTTTTTTTCCTTGTACAACAGAGAGTTAGTCGCACCCTATAATTTAGCATGGGTATATCAATTTAATACTCATCTAGGAGACCATGTTATGAGGTCTCTATAAACTTGGTTAATATGCTAAGTTAACTTACCGAGTTAAAATATCGTCCTTAGTACCCCTAATGCTTCCAATCTATATTCATTTCTCTCAAAGTGATCAAAAATTGTTTTTTTCCCCAAAACCAAAAATTCTTAAATAAATTCCAGGTTTAAAAACAATGATTATTCAGTACGACACATAAAGGACAACCGACTGTATTGGGTTATACAAATTTGTGTAAATCATTGTTATCAGTCGATTGTTCACAATTGTTCATAGAAAGAAAGATCATCGGTCAACTATCATACCAAGAATTGCTAGGTATATTTCATTGGGTCAAACAATTGTTCACAATTGACATAAAAATGGAATCATCTGTTAGTTATCATATTGTTAGAGCATGTCTCGGTCAACCTCACCAAGTATTGATATGTCAAGCTTAGTTGTCAAGTTTAGTGATCAAAACTCGGCCGCTTGAAACACACATCAGTTAAAGACTTCATTAAGTAAGCTTTAGGTAATTGTGAAAGATGTTTGGAGGGATTTGAGTCACTATTTGAAGATACGAAGAAGATCGACGAGAACACGAGGATATCCACCTTCGCATTCAAGAGTTTAGTGAATCTAATAACGTGATTCCATTTATCTTTTACACTTGTGCCACAAAGACAAAATATACTTAATGCTTGAGCTTTACGTTATGACTTGATCACTTGTGATCAATGTGTCTTAAGATATAACTCCACGATATCGCTTGCGGTATTCGCTGTTGTAGTTGTGACATTTCATATTGCTTAGATCTTTTTTTCTTCTCATATCTAAGTGATATAAGGTTTTTCCAAAAATCTACGAGTTGGATAATATCAGTGTATAAGGATGTTTTCATTGTAGTCTTACGTGATTATATTCATTATAGTGTCGTGTCTCGACTTACCTTGTATGACTCTGTCGGATTGTTAGTATGTATTTTTCTACGTACTAAAGTAATCGAGATTGTGACTCACATTTTTATTGTGTAGACTCGACGTACTGTTTTTCTGAGTTCGAAAGCTATATCTTTGTTTGGCTCTGTTTTCTAGAGTTCGTAATCATACATTTGATTTTGGACATATGAGATCTAGATATGCCATATTACTTTTAGATTTTGAAATCATATTCCCGATTTTTTTTATGGACTTTAGAGTTCGAAACCACAATGTTGGTTTTGGTAAAATACACTTTAAGTTTCGAAACCAAAATCTGGTATTGGTCCATATGCTAATAAGCGTTCGAAACCTAAATCTTGGTGTGGACCATAAGAAAACTTGAGTTCAATACTATGTTTGCGTGGCTAACCGTGACTTGAGAATTGAGACCAAAAATGGGTCTTGACCATGTGAGTACTAAGTGATCGGTCTATTAGACTGGATAATATTCCTACACGTCAAAAACAAAAAGGTATGATGCTGAAACGTCTTTTGACCACATGGACTCTCAAGTTCCACACCAAACAATTTTAAAGAACTAAGTATGATTTCGTTGTTTCGAAACCTAATCCGATTTTGTTGAACAAGAAATCTAAAGTTCGAAATCAAGAATTGGTTTCGTTATATGGAATCTAGATTCGGAAACCATACTTTGGTTTTGTTCATATGTTCTCTAGAATCCAAAACCTAACATTTGGGTTTTCGCTAAGCAAGATGTAGAGTTCGAAACCTACATAAGGTTGTCTCATAAAACGTATATCGAAGTTCAAACTCCACCTTTTTGATTTGTGCTTCAAAGAATTAAAGAGTTTGATAGTCTCAGTTTGAAGCTTGAATTGGTTCATCTTCAATGTACAACTAAGTATTGTTGAGTCATCATTAGAAATATGGTTCGTCTCGCTCTTGCTTGTAGACACATATTTCTAATCACCACTATCAGTATTTAAATTGTAATCTTCGTATCTATTTAAATACTACATGTTCAAACACCCAATCGAGTATCTACTGGTGTTTGATATGAATTCTCGGATATCATTAACGTAATCATCTACATAGGAATCAGGAATTCATGTGGTACAACATTGTGATTACTCGGAGAATCATACATTGTACTTTCAATGGTATATCTTTTGTTGTATGATTTGAAATGTACTTGAACCTACGTGTTCACTTAAGCTTAATTCACAAGGTTTGGTCCATCTCTAGAATCCGTTGTTCTAACGCGGGACAACATGAACCTGATCCCACTTCCACCATAGATATAGATCTGGCCAGTCAGTTAATCCTTAGGAACTGGTGTTGACATTATCAAAGCTGATGTCGACATTTGGAAGTAATAATACCTTAAGATGAGTTTTGAATCTAAGGACACAGATTCGAAATGAACTTTATCCCAGGGATTATATTTGGTAATCACCATATTTCGAAATTAATGAAATATCCAAATCTATCTTAATGAGTATTATTTGCTTTCAATGCTTTTGGCTAAACATTTAATGAAATATCTTTTGTTAATGTAAAAATGCTAAAGTATTAGATTTCATTAAATGCAATGAATCTATATGAGAAATTTCGGAATTAAAAGAAAAGTGCTAAAAAACAATTTCCAAAATTACTTTGCATCATTTCAAATCTAAGCTTTGGTCATATAAATAGGATTTCGTATCACCCCTTCAAGCTTTGTCTCTCTAGCAAGTTTCGTTATTCGGAAAAGTAAACTTGTGATACCCAGTATTCCTTTCAGTATGCTAGGACTTTTGTTCTCCGTCTGGATTAGTGTGAAAGTCTTCTCTATGGATCGAGAAGCCTAACAATACCTCTTCAAGGGAAACTTGTTTATGTTTATTAGTTTTCTTTGTACTGTACTTGTGTTCTGTTATATCATGTCTATCAAAGTCTTACGATCTTGTTTATTCTAAGGTCCTTGTATTCTGATATAAGGCCACACAAGATCGTAGTGATAAGAACATCTCTTTATCTATTGACCTGGATTAGAAAGCAAGACGCTTTCGGTTTGTGTGCCAACCTAATAGATGTCGATTGCAATCAACATCGTTATTTTGGATTGTTTTGTTTTGCAGGTACTTTGTTCATCAAGGTCATCATATTTTACGCATCCAAAATTGCTTGATTTTCACTTGGACGACAAGGTTACTCTTTGATTAATATCGAGAGTTTGGTTTCTAAACCTTGTTTGATATCTCGAGGGGGTTATTATCAAGTAAACTTAAATATCCTCGTTATTGGTGTAAAAGGAGTACGGTGAAATATATGTTAGTTACCAAGGATATCATTTAGTGGTTTGACCTGCCGCTATTTGGTTGTTGTTCGTAAAGGTTGTAGTCGTATGATTGGAGGTCGGGTAGCCAAAGTGGAAGAGAAAAAAATGGTAGAGAGATAGTCTTTACGCAGGACTGTGGAGCAACTCTTAAGAAATATAATAAAGGACGTTTATTTTTTTAAGGGAGTACATGTGCATGATCACCTTATTGTGGTTGGAGGC
>JAJJMA010129324.1:0-10957 GCA_023529015.1 Papaver nudicaule | reverse complement strand
CAAGGACTGGAGGCTTGTACCCCAAAAGTGCAAGGACACGATGTGGGCCGCTCTAGTGGTAAAGATCTCCCTTCAATCTATAATACAACCACTGTGTTTTTTTGTCCATTTGTGCGTTACGCTGATGCCAATGGCAGTCTTTCGTTGCTGACATAAATACTTTCTTGTTCTTTTCAGGACACTTTCTGTTTCCCCATCGACGATGCTCTGGCTAGAGTGGCCGTTTCTGGGATGTTTCCACAGAAGTTTAGGTCCCACAAATAGGACTACGGACCAAAATTCTTGACTTATGCAATACCAAGGAAGAGATGATTGCCCAGTGTCCATATGGCATGAACACCGATATCTGGGAGCGGTTTATCGACAATGAGCACGAGGAAGGAGTTGCAGAGAAGCATAAAAAGTTGGGAGCTAATCAGAAGCATAGAGAGTACACACATTGCTTAGGAAGACTCTCATATGCCAACAAGTCATACATGGTGGTAAGTACTTTGGTGATTCTCTAAGAACATTTAAATTCTCCTTGGATGTTACCTTTACAACCCCTGTTACTGTTCATACCGATTATACAGTCAAAAGAAGAGAAAAAACCTGTTGCTAAATGCCGTGGAGAACAATGGTTGCTTGGGCATAAGCGCAAGAATGGAGACATAGTGACAGGTCTTGATGACAAATATGTGAGTATACAAGACTCATACATTTTGAATGTTCACGTACACAAGACTCTTACACAAAAAAAAAAATTCCCTTGAATTTCAGAAACTAGTAGAAGCTGCAGTGAAGAAGAGAAAGGCCCTGTTGGAAGCTGACGAGGGAGAGTCAGAGGAGCTGTC
Organism: Papaver nudicaule; assembly: GCA_023529015.1. Taxonomy (NCBI): domain Eukaryota; kingdom Viridiplantae; phylum Streptophyta; class Magnoliopsida; order Ranunculales; family Papaveraceae; genus Papaver; species Papaver nudicaule. The sequence goes on along the minus strand of JAJJMA010129324.1, from coordinate 10,124 downwards.
TTTTGATGACGATCCACTTTCTGAAGTGTTTGGAGTTGACAAGCCAAGGAGATATTGCCGTTCCTTTTCCTCAACTATGTCCATGAAGCAGGCAGTAAATATGAAAGTAGGGGCGGCCCTTAAATCTTCTGGCAAAACCAAACTCACTGATGCTGATGCTGATGCTAGAATGAACCAGATGCAGCAAGATCTTACGCTTCTTTCAAAGGTGAGCTTGAAACATGATCTCCTATAATTAGTTCATTTATGTCTTGTGTATATTGTGCATTGTATATATCAGATTCTAATCAGATCAATTTTTGAATGTATTTGTCCTGCTTACAGCATGTTATGAGTTTTATGGCTGCCACTGGAAGGGTTTAGGATACTACTTCTCCTTCCAGTCAAACAGCTTCTGCCCCTGGTGATCTTTCTGATTCTCCAATCAGAGAATCATGTTCAGTTGCTGTAGCTGACACTGTTGCTGAAGCTGCTATACCTCTTATGGGAGATCATCAGGTGCGTCTTATCAACAGGAAAGGGGATGCAGTTGCAACTGGTCATGTACTTGGTGGAGCACAGGGGCAGTCTTGTCATGGGGCTACCGTGAACCACAAAGTGGAGAGAGTTGTCTATGTTAAGGAAGTTATGGATGCGCTCTATCCTGTTCCCGATGCTCCACAAGGGGATGACTACAATGTTTTGGGAGATCTGGTAGGTGGACAGTGCTTCATCATATGGCCCATAACCAGGATGATCCTTGTTTGAGCACTTCCCACTTCTTGCAATGGTTTTTTGTGCAGCTTAACTTTAACACTTCTATATACTGCTGCTTTTTTTGTTGGGTCTTTTGGGTATCAAGTACGGACATATTTCGAGTTACACTTGTGTAAGTGTAATTGTTTGGACATCCTTATTATTATTAGTATGTTGTGTGTATATATATATATTTGTATCAAATATTCGATGTTGTTTATTTATTTGCTTTTGTGTACCTGTCAACCCCTTTTTAACTCCGCCATTTGAGATGCCGGTCCCCAGCCCGGGTAAAGGAGGAGGGAAGAGGACTAGTTTGTTATATTTTTGCAGGAACTTGCAGAATGGTTGAGCTTGCTATAAAGAGACAATCAAATACCAGGTAACATAGTTACTTACTCATTCATGTTCTTGGATAATTATGTATTCTAGTTCGTTTCATACTGTCCTACATGTACACTTATCTTCTTTGCTGGTATGACAGGCATACAAGTGGGAGAAAGTGGCCTTTTCCGTTGTCAAATCAGCTCCTCAGTTAGTTAGAATATAAGGTATATTACTGATATTGAAATTTCTGAGTTTGATCCTTTTAGTGCTCATCTTACTAACTTATGTCTACTCTTTTGTTATTTTCAGGTTGTGATCAAGTTCATATACTTTGACCAGTGATGATGCTTCTTGCATTAGTGAGTAAACTCTCAATATGCCTGTTTTCAGTATTTGTTATCATTTATATGGTACATTAACTAAGGTTGATACTTACTAACTTTATGTTTATTTTTTGAAGATTCAACGTGCAGACTTGAAGCTAGAGAATACCAGTGAGGAGGTAATCTAGGGTTGATTCTGCTGGTATGGAAGGTGCATAAGTGGGAGAAAATTGTCCTTGCAAAGGTTGTCCAAGAGTTGGAATGAATTCCTCCCAACCACTACCAATGTTTTTGGAATGAATTCCTTCCAACCATTGGATAACCTTTAAAGACATCGCTGTTATTATTTTTCATTCTTGTTATTCCACGGTGCTGCTGCAGGTCTCCTTTTTTAAGCTCAGGTTTGTTCATTACCTGATATTATCTCTTGAATGCTTTAGTTGTGATATCCTGTTTCATTTTATTTATCAATGATATTTGCTGATAACTTGTCTTAATTTGCTGTAGAAGTGGAAGAACGTCCGGCGCAAATCTTTTTGGTGATTTCCCCTAGTAGTTATTTTTAGGTATGAACTCTAATTAAGCTATGATTGTGTATGATTGCTAGTGTGCTTCAGTTACAGATGAGAATTAAGATCATTATCAGTTTAGTTCTGTGGTCAAATATTTGAGCTACTGTAGCTTGTTCTCTCTTTCATATAAGATGAGAATTATGTCGTAGGCGTATGCCAGGGCTTCGGCTACCTTACCGCATAGCCTAAACTAAGATGAAGCTGTTTGTTATACCCAATATTGCATGTTATTCATATGATTATAGACAATTCTGTTAGTGGGTCATATTATGTTATTCAAGTGGCTGTTCTGTCAACTATATAGACAACTCAAAGCTTTGTTTCCTTGTTTCACAGAACTCTCACATCTGAGGTCGACTGACTACTCCATTCGGCGTCCTAAAAGCTTCTTCTGTTCCAAGGTATCATTACAGAACATTGCATAAACTGAAAACTCCTGAAACACACAACCTTCTAATCTAGGAGTAGTAAAAACACAGGCAAAAATGTATGTATGTCTGTTTTATAAATTTAGGATTGTGAATGAGTGTAGTGAATGGATGTATAAACGGTTGGATGATTTTCAGAGTTTCAATGAAATGCGTGTGTTAGTTGAATGAGAATGGATGTATTTCAGTGGGAATGAATTGAAAATTACAGGATTTCGATTCAGTATTGCAGGTTTAGAAATGAATTGTATTGTATTGCAGGTTCAGGAAAGAACTGTATTGCAGGTTCACAAATGAACTGTATTCCAGATTCCGGAATGAATTGTATTCCAGGTGCAATTGTAACGCAGGGCTTAACGCTTGTCAGCGTTATTTTTTTTTAAAATAATACAGTTTCTTCCAACGATAACAGACGTTACACAAATCCGTTAGTTGCAAAAACACGTGGTAATCCTAAAAACTGTTACAGATGCGTTTTCCACGAATAAAAACGTTGACTAAGCCGTTAAAATTTATCCGTTACACGCCGTGGTTTAACAGGAGTAAAAGTTGTTGGATCCGTTACGACAGAAGGACAGGTGGCAAGTGCTGAACCGTTAGAAAATAGATTCCACCAGTACATTCCGTTACTTTAACAGTTAGGGTATCAGTTACGCAGATGCAACGGTGCTGGCTGTTTCAAAACAGTTACGAAAACTGCCAGCTGGTAAACGGATAAACCGTTACTGCACAAAACACCGTCGGGTATAAACGTTGCTGTTAAGAGTTGTTTAATCAGTTACTGCCCACCGTAACGGGTAGACCGTTACAGTAGGTTGCCACGCGGCACGGTATGATGGTATGTCTCATCCGTGACAATATTTACTGCAACAGATGCATGTGTTGCTGTAATCATAATTACAGCAACGGCAGATCCGTTGCTGTAATTATTGTAACGACAACAATAACGGGGTCCCGCCAACGGCCACTCGCCGTTGCTAAAAAGTCAATTTCGTGTAGTGGCAAGTGCACAGTGTCTGACTAGTAGACAACGGCAAGTACAGGTCAAACCCACAGGGAGCGGTGGAAAATGATGTAACTAATATTCCTAACTTATAAAGCAGAGATTATATTTTGGGATTTTAGAAAATGTTTTCGAAGAATATAGATAAATAAAATAAACTGGGAGAATCAGTAACTAGGGTTTTTCGGGTTCCACCACTATCTATATTTGATTACTGAAATGAAACATAATTCTTAAACATTTGTTTATTTGTCGTTCTATTGACATCACCTATTATTTTTACAAAGTCGTAAATATTGATGGGGTACTAAAAGCATAGCACATCAAAGACGTCACCCAAAGCATGCACCATCAAATTGTATTAGCGAGAAAATTATACGAAACTAAATATAGGCTCACAAGTATTATTTGACTATCCTAAGCATAACCCATCAAAAAAATTAACCCAAGCATGGACCATCAAAATCGAGACAAAAATATTTATGAAACTACTGATTACGCGCAATGGTTATTGTATCGTACAAAACCGGTGAAGCAACAACGAATATCATCATCCACGGAATAAACAAAATTATAGAATTAATTAAATCAATTCATAATAGCCTCTAAACCATATATATATATATTTCAAATCAATTGGTGCTCAAAGTGGTTTCATCCATAGAACCCTAGTCACAAGGTTATTAGAACATGGCTATGGGTTTCTCAAAACCCATTAAAATAAATGCAAGAGATAGAAAGATTAAACCGGAACCACCGTCGTCACCCGGCTATTGGTCTTCTCCTTCTTCTCTGATTTTCTCCACCACAACAGCACGTCCGGTAGCCTCCTTCTTCCCTGCCGTCACCCAGCCAAAACCCCCCCAAAAGTCAAGATAACCTTACTCCGTTTTCTAACGTAAGTTTTAAAGGTTAAGAAAATAGTGGTGTTGTTTCAGTGCTACACGAAGTAACGTAGCAGACTAGGACTTAGAGATCAATGGTCCACAATTAAAAATATCCACGTGGCAGCCTCCTGGATCAGAAGTACATCAAGTTAGATGTTCCGAGACGCATCGAAGTGGAACCAAAGCTGCTGCGTGTCAGCGGTGGGACCAGCCTATCCCCTCTCTCGCTGACTTATTTTCTTTCTTCTCTTTTACTTTTCTCTGCCACGTGCGCCGACTTCTTCAGCTTTTCTTCGTCTGACTTTCTCTGCTCACCCGTCTGCGTCCTATTTGGGCTACAAAAGCTGGCCCTTTCCAGCCGGTTGTCCTCTAACACTTTGGCTGCCCCTGAGTAATTATTTGACACCTTTCTCCTTTTATTCCAAATTTCCTATAAAACACAAATAAAGCGTAAAATGCACCTTTTATATGAGAAATAGCTAAAGAAAGTGTAATCAATATATAGTTAGAGAGGTGTTTTTAGATACCTATCAATAGTCCGTCTGGCTTGTGTCTGGGAGAGGTTACACTAGAGAGTACAACCGTAAAGAAGTTGATGGACACCTATGGTTAGGAGTTTGAAGAGTACTCGAGATGAAGACTGAGAAGGTTAATGTTTGTAAAAAATACGGTTATTCTTATGTTTCGATTTATAAATAATTACTTGTAAAGTAAAAAACTAGAACCCAGGTCAACTTATTAAAATTTTGAGTGGCCAAATATACAGCAACCGAAAAATGACAACTCAAGGTAATTTGATGTTTTACTGCTTACCTCTTCCTAGGGAATAATTACTTTTACTTTTACATTCTTCATCAGTACATGCAATAGAAATAAACGTATAGACCATCACAGAAAATGGGGAAGATGAAATGGTTATAACAAGTGAATTAATTACGCAACTTGGAGAACATACATCATCAACATTCGAGGCTCGGGTGCACTTTTTTTTAACCATATGGTCCTTATAAGAGGACCAATCTTGATGTAAATTAACCACCGATAGAAGGGGCTTCATCTCCATGGTTCAAGAACGTCAAGTTGTGAAATGTGGAAGATTATCTTACTCAAATTCCCAAGTTGTTATCTTTGAAAAGTTGAAGATTATATATTTTACCCAAATTCTTTTAAGTTTACTACATAAGTCTATATTTATTGATTTAAGGGTGTTTGCGTTGTTGTTTTAGAGATAATTATCAAGTTAAATTTGAATGGGATTGTTATTAAAATTTAAATGTGTTTTTCATATCCATTAATTTTATTTCTATGAAATTTATCATGTCATGGTCTTAATTTATATTTTTTCACTTCTATGGAACCAATCATGTCATGGTTATAGATTCCTTTTACATCATCTGGTATTCCCAAAATTGTTCATTTATAATGCATAAATAGATGCAATATATTTCTATGTTTTCGCATTACAGTCGTTTGGCCTAATAAGTCTCTGAACAACAAATACAACCAAAATTTGACGTTGATTCCCACAGAATCAATACATTTGCATCGCCATGAAAAGTCATCAAATACCAAGAGCGGATATAGCACATTTTTACAGAAATGTTGTAGTAATCATGGAAGACACTACTACTTACTGTAATTAAATTGTTGACAATACTCTATATTTGCACATACTTCTTGTTGCTAGATAGAGAATACTCATGTGGTTTGAGTTCTAAGGATGTCTGAAAGGATTCTGTATCCAATTCATACTCTCCAGATAAGTTGTAGAGCTCGCCAAGAACTATGTGCACGTTAGAGTCCTCGGGTGAAACCTGAGAAGCTTCATTGAATAACCTAGCAACCTACAAAACAAAACTAGATAACTTTTAGCATCAGTTCCTAAATAATCCATCACACTTACAACGAATGCTTTTATTGTGGTTTCTTTGCATTGCTTTTAGTTCTGTTGCTACCCTTTGCCTTGGCCTTGCTGATTTTTTTGTTCTTTTCCTTTTACACTTACAATCTTCTCCTCTTGACTGGACCGACTTGGAGTCTTGGTCGTGAAAGTGGGAGACTAGTTGTTAGATGTTTTCTTGATTAAGTAGATTTTTTATTCTCAAATGCATTTACATGGACATGTTAATTAAGTTTTTTAGTTGCTTAATTAAATGTTCATTGGCTGATACGCTTGAGATTGTTAAGTCCATTATAGAAGTTGTAAGAATTGTTTGGTTGCTTAATAAAATAGAGGATATACAATACAACTACAAGTCCATTCTCTCTTAAACTTAATGTTTTGCAAATTTGAGTCCCTATATTGTATGCAAGGCAGTCAGGTAGAACAACTACAAGTTCTTTCATAACTGAATACGTACCATCTTGACATTTGACAAACCCATAACAGCCAACCACTAACAGATGTTTGCTGATAATTCTCACAATACCAGTTACAAGTCATAGTTATTTAAGTAAATTGATTCCAAATACGGTAAACATTAGATGATATGAACTGCTTATAGAAAGTAGAAATCATCTCTCTCCAAATGATACTATCACTCTATATAAACCACCAAAAATAGGTGGCGATCACCTCCTTGAAAACCCTTTACCAACTATCAAAATCCAGGTGTGTAGCTAAACATGATGATATGATAAGTGATTCTTATAAACCAAATGTAAAACACAAATTTACTGCACCACTAAAACAAGTAATCCAGGTAACAAACAAGGATAAAACTAAATGAAACACTATTAGGAAACTTTAATCTAAATGAATCCCAAAAGACACCAGCATCATGTCACGGTCTTTAAATTTTTCTGCGTCAAATGATGTGCTATAAGATGTGTTTAATAAAGATCATTTCTGCGCGAATTGAGTAGTCAAAAAATTCCTTTTAATAACCTTAGAAAGAGGCAGTTCAGGACATAAAACACTTTGGTAACTCTACTACTCTAATCATGTTGTTGTCAATTATGAAGAAGACAATATAAAAACCTAAGCAATAAATGTGGAAGTACCCGCATACAGGAAAGCGTTATCGTTCAAATGGAATCCAGGAGTTAGACCTCGTATCGGTTGTGTCAGAGGCCACCCTAGTGAGCTTCGATTCCAAGCCCTTGAGCAAGTAATTCTATCTCCCAGAGTCGCACTTGGGACCATAAAGAAAAACGGTTCATTCTCCCCATATCGAGCAAGTCCCCAAATCCGATTTTTTTCTAAACTTACATACATATGTTGGTGCAGATCTTTGCAATAATGATATTGTCCATTAATTTGCTTTTTCATGTACACAACATTTCATGGAACCTTCACAGTACTAAGACGGAAGTATTAATTCCTTGTGACCGGTACAATTATGACAGCCTGCACATTTTAGACTTGTCTAAATTAAGAAAGACATCAACAAAGACACTGATACTTGCATTGATCAATATCTTTCCCACAAGTACATTAACCTCATAAACAAAAATTTTACATCTTTTTTTTCACTCTTTGCAAACTGTCCGTATGAGTAAAGCTAAAACTAACATAGGAGTAACCAAAGATAAACTAAATGAAAATAAAATTAAAACTAAGATAGAAGTAGGAAAAAAAATTGTTAGAGCATTGCTCGGTCAAACCTACTAGTGTTGGTATGTCAAGCTAGTTGTCTAGTTTAGATGTCAAAAAAACAATTCTTGATTCAGCCTAATAGAGTTTAGATTTTGGAATTGGGATATGGACGAAGTAGTTGAGACCTTGAAGACAACGACAGAGATTACCAAGAAGACATCATATATTCTTGTAAATTACGCCGGATTTAACTAGATAACTCCTTATATCTTAGTTGGACTTGATCCTTATCACGAGAATATCTTATGTAGCCCATCTAACGAATCTCAATAAGTCAATAAGATTATGGTGTTCTCATTTTCATTGGATCTCTATCTTGAAGTGGTTAAGATCTAACAAACCACTTGGCAGATAAATGTTAAAAGATTTCCAAATGAGATTAACCTAGATTTCTTTGTGTGCGAGCTAAGAAATGGGCACGTTTTACAGGTGCACTAGCTAACTTGTAGTACAAGTAATATGTTGCTTTATCTCAAAGCAACCTATCTTATTGATTGCTATAAATAGAGGATTAAAATACGAAAACCACAAGCATCAAGCATACGTGAAATTTCTTTGTGGAATTGATCGTAAACTCTTTGCACTTTGGTGTAAGCTTGTTGTGGTAGTCATCCTCTATTAGGTAGCAGTTCCTCTGTGGGATTTACCGAACGACTATAAAGACTTCTCTAGAAAGTTGGGAAGCACATGTAGGAGATATTTGTCTTTGTGGTATTTATCGGATTAACCTGTAACCTTGGTTGCCTGAGCTTGTTCTTATCCATTCTATTCCTTCTCTTCTGCAATAAGGCAATTCAAGAACACATACGTAACTACACGGTTTTAACTGAAGCAACGTACGGCTGCACGTTCGTGTTGTAAGACCTAGTTAGCTCCGGTTGTGTAAGTTTCTTAAGTGATTATTTTCACAACTGAGTAGAGACAAGTTGGGCATTGTTTACTTTGATTTACATGTCAGCCTCCGCTTGTAAGTAGATTTCTGTATAACCTTGATCATATCTAAAGGAAGTCACTTTCGTATGTTAAACTGACAAGAACAGTTCGAAACATACACCTGGTAATAGATGTTGTAAAGCCGAAGTTATCAAAAAGCGTTTAACAACGGTTAAAGCAACTCCTAGCCCTGTAAAGGACGTCATCTAGGGGAATCAAGTGCGTAGGATCTTGCGGGATCTAAGAGATGTAAGGAATGCGACAGTAGCTAATTCGCTTGGAGGGTGGAATTGGTTTCTGTTATATCCCAGACCGAAGTATTATAGTACGCTAGCGTTTGTAGACAGTTAGTACTGTGCGATATTCAATCTGGATGAGGTCCCAAGGTTTTTCTACTGGATTGTAGTTTCCTCGTTAAAAAAAAAAAATTGGTGTCTTGTGTGTTTTACTTTCCGCATTATACCTCTGATTATATAATTAAAGCAAACACAAGTAGTACGTTATTATAACCTGCAGTTAGTCCTCAATTCTTCTGAGGGATTCATCAAGACTTGTCTTGCATTTGGACTGATCACTTGTGATCCAACTCAGGTTATCACAGATTTGGATATTGATATTTGAAATCGTCTCTATCTTAGCATAAGACTCACAAACCCAAACGAAAATTTGGTTGTATTTCGTTACCCCTGGTTTTTCACAAACGACTACTGCATCAAATACGACCAAATAAACGACCAATGAACATTATTAGGAAACTTTAATAGACCACGGATTCCACATTCATTGTGAACACTCTTAGATTTCGTTCAAGAGTGGGCCATAATTCAATCATCATGTTTGTTTCCACTAATTCATCATGAACCATATTTTTATCCACTCACTTCCAAAGGAAGATTACCTTCGCGCTCTAACATGTTCTTTTCGATGTGCAGCAAATCATAATTGATTCCTCCATGGCACTGTAAAACTTCAAACATGAATAATTGGTGTTTGATCATAGCTCGGTTGAACCCATTGTCCTTGGTATGTCAAATCAGTTTTCAAGTTTAGTTGAACATAATACTTGATTTAGTCTTGTTAGGGCATTGTCCGGTCAAACCCACTAGCGTTGGTATGTCAAGCTAGTTGTCAGTTTTGGGTGTCAAAATTCAATTCTTGATTTAGCCTACTAGAGTTTAGATTTCGGAAATGGGATATAGACAGAGTAGTAGAGACCTTGAAGACGAAGACTGTGAAGACAAAGAAGACATCAATTATTCTTCATCGACAAAAGGTTAGTAGGAGTTATGACTTTATGGATATTCTTCTATTTCTACTT
>JAJJMA010129300.1:12582-27620 GCA_023529015.1 Papaver nudicaule | reverse complement strand
AGGGTGTTCACATCTGGACGAGGTCCCGGGGTTTTTCTGCTAGGTTTGCAGTTTCCTCGTTAACAAAATTCTGGTGTCTTGCATTACTTTTCCCTTCCGCATTATATTGTCTTTGATCTATATAATAGAAGTAATTGCAAGTTTGTTGATTCATAACCTTTGAGTGATTCCATCTCTACTGAGTTCTACGAGAACTACGTTCTTGTTAGGGTTCGGTTCTTTGAACTATACTCAGGTTGTTGTTTGAATATTGATTTGTAAGATCGTTCAAACAACCATAATCAACTAGGTTCACGAAAATAAAAAGTTGGTGGTATATCTCGGTATCCTCGCTTTTTCAGTTGGTATCAGAGCCGGCAAACACCTTGCAAAGGACGTAATTGTCTGTGTTTGACGCTTTCGTGAACTATGAACATACATTATTCTGCTAATGTGAACGTTCCACTAGTTTTTGATCGCACAAACTATCTATGGTGGAAATCAGTCATGCGCTTTTTTCTTCAATCACGAGACTATCAGTGTTGGGTTTTTGTGCAAGATGGGTTACCATACCCACTATCAAAATCGGTGATGTTGTAAAGGATAAAACTCCCTCACAATATTCTGATAATGAAAGAAAAGAAGCTAAGATAGATTCAGATGCGCTTAATGCGATCATTCATGCAGTTACCCCAGATCTTCAACATCATGTATCTACGTGTAGTACATCAAAGAAAGCCTGGGAAACCCTGCAAAACATATTTGAAGGCAACACTTCATAGAAAGAAGCTCGTCTTCAAATTCTCTCATCAGATTGGGAAAACCTCCGAATGTCTGATGAAGAAACCTTCGAAGATTTCAATCACAAACTTTCTGCAATTATTAATGCCTCGCAAATCCTTGGAAGAACAATTGAGGAAAGAGAAATTGTGAGAAAAATCTTTAGGTCTCTACCTTCTAAATATGATTCAAATAAACATGTCATCCAGGAGTCATATGATTATGATATAAAAAGGGGTGATCTAATCGCTAAGCTTAAAATCTTTGACAAAGATATAAAGCCTAATAATATAGCGTTCAAAGCCTTAGAAGATTCTAATGACTCTGAAGATCAGATTATATCAGAACATGATGAGTCTCAACTAGTGTCTTATATTACAAGACAATTTCGAGATCTCCTGAAAAAACGAAATAAATGTTTTATTAAAGATGTCCCCTCATCGAACAGACAACCACAAAACACTTCTTCCAATGAAGAGTTAGAAATTGTGGATGATGATATGCCTCAATGCGTTAAGTACAAAGGTTTTGGTCATCTTGCATCTAATTGTGCAAACAAAAGAAGATACATGGGAGGAAAATCACTTGCTGCAGCTACTTTAGATGATACTTCAGATTTCTATGAATCGGAAGAAGAAATAGAAAACTGTGCACTCTGTGCAATGACTACTGATTCTATTCCTGACATCAATGTCTTGAACGTGAAAGATTCTGTTGGCATCATGAGAAACCTTGGTTCTAAAAAACCAGAATTGCTCGAAAAATGTACTTATTGCAGCATGAAAGGTCACATCTACTCTCATTGCTATCGCTATAAGAAAAAGGTTAGATATGTCAACAAACTCCAGAGAAGAGCAACCAGGCTATCAAACTCACTGCAGTTGATTCGTAAATCATATCACAAGAAGGAAATGAAAGGTACGTCTTCAAACTCTTCATCTAACAAAAGATTCTTAAAGAGAGATGAGCTTCATCATCTCAAGAGAAAAAGGATTAGAACTAAGAAATCTAGATTCGAGGAGAAAAACACCGTTCAAGAGAATGAGCAAGAACTTGCTCATCCTTTCACTGTCTAATGTGAAAGTGAATGTGCGATTTTGTTCTAAGTCCGAGAACAAAGTCTATGCACATATAACGGACACAATGGTTACGTCCTGTCCTTAGTATGTGCTTATTGATTTGTGGATGCCCTTGTAAGTTTGTTAAAACCATACATGTAATCAAAGGATTTGACAATAATTCTCATCTCTAACAATTGTGAGCTAAGCTCCAAAGAGATGTATCCACGCTCAATTGGTTATGTGACCAATTTTCCTGATGGTTAGTGACCAGAAAACCCCAAAGCGGTTGTCACAATTGTCATCCTAAACATTGTTTTGCTAACACATCAAATAATAAGAGTCCAAAATGTAATGACTCGATGTGGATATCAATAATCTCTGAGTAGTTTCCAACTCTCCCCCCTGTCTCTGGCTCCTAAGGCAAGAGTCGAGAACATGATCCATGAGAAGAAATGGACCTCTACTCGAGATCATGCAATTAGATATGTGTCTAATCATACCATTGATATTTAAACTTAAAAGGATCTATGGTGATTAATGAATAAAATCTTATATTGGGACATACTGAATCCTTAGGTTAACGATTACTTGTGAACAAAGGAACCGATCGTTAACTGTTGAGTTACACGTTTTCGGAACTGACTTCCTTCTTGAGGAACTCTCCTATATTATCTTTTTTTAATTTTTGGAAACCCTTTTCCAGAAAACCTCTCTATAAAAATAGGTCTTGGGTAGTAGTCCGTCATCTCACGAACGTGTTCATGTATTCATCAAACACTCTCTCTATCACCAATGGTGAAAAACCTATTATCATTAAAACTGATGAGGTTACTACGGTTCCAAAGGAAACCAAGAAGAATCTTTTGAAAACTAAGAAGAAAAAGATGAAGAAACCTGGATCCAATACTCCCAAGAACCACAGAATTGCTTCTATTGTAAAAGAATGCAAAGAAACTAGAAGAGAAGTTCAAGTTTTTGGAGAAGTATTTTTGAAATCACTGCAAGTACAGGAAGCTATGGTAAAACAACATGAAGCTTTTCTTAACAGTCTCAATCAGAAGTTTCTTGAACCGTATGTTCCCATGAGCACAACTCTTGTTGAGGGAACAACGGATATTGACAGTTTTTTCAATAGTCTTATGACATAGTTAACTCCTTATTAAAAAGCTTTTGTCTTTTCCTTAGGGTTTGGGTAATCACTATGCTAGAAGTAGTCATCTTTTGATTTAAGCATGCTTTTCTTGTACTACTTCCATGTTTTTCTTTTTCATCAATTAATCGAGGTTATTAGATTAAAATCTTAATTGATGATTGCAATGCTTGATCTTCATTGATTATCTTTATGAATGTATTGCAAAACCGTGAACTTGCTTTTTTAGCCATACTACCCGTTCGGGTAAAGCAGTTCATGATAGATTATCAAAATCCATTCTTCTGACTCTTATGGCTAAGAGGAGACGATTTTTGATAATAAGGTACCTCGTAGACTACAATGTTGAACTCCGCTGGATTAAATGTTGTACCTTTAATTCTTAGTCTTACAACCACTAGGAAGGGGTAACCTAATGTTTTGTCTAAAGGCAATGGTTGACCGAAACTCTCTGAGAAAGTAGGAAGATTAAACCTTGAATTCCTATTTGACCGTAACTGGCTAGAAAAGAAAAACATATCTACAATTTCACTTGTGAAAATTGAACCCAAGAATTTATTCTGAAACCTTGCTAAGGAAGGTAATCGCGTTGTTCCTTATGAAATGACACATTATGGGGGAGAGTTCTTTTGAACTTGTGCTTCATGGTAATATCTTTTTGGGGAGTGCGGCTGTGGAATCTACGAGAGAATTGCATCTTTTTATCTCTCGTTTCAGGTATGTTTACCTTTGTCTACATTGATTATTGCGATTTTATGAGGATTCCTATATTTCTTTTCTTTGTTTATTTTATGACAAAAAGGGGGAGAAATCTTGTAGTAAGGGGGAGTAAAATCTTTCTATCTACTACGACAATTGTCTACGGCATTGTCATAGGGGGAGTAAAATCGATGTGCTTGTCATGTCAAAGCAAAAGTTAGTGTATTGAGTAAGGGGGAGAACATATCAAATTGTGTAGTATCCTGAAGCATCGATGCAATATGCTTACAAGTTTTACATACTACTCAATTGCATAACAAACACTTGTTGGACTATGTCCTTCTAGAAACCAAGATGTGTGGTGACTTTGAGTTTGTTATCTATACCTTGAATCTTCGCTTGCAGGAACACTCTAATCTGAAGACGCTGAAGATTACAAGAAGATCAAGTACATTATGGTTAGGGCTAAAAGATTTTACTTTTAGAATCCATATGTAAGATTGGTTTTTGTCACTAAAATTGACAAAGGGGGAGATTGTTAGAGCATTGCTCGGTTGAACCCACTGATGTTGCTATCTCAAGTCAGTTGTCAAGTTTATGAGACAAAAACACAATCCTTGATAAGTTTACTCTACAACCTCAGACTAGGATAGTTTTAGGTAATCGAGACGAAGACTGATGAAGACGAAGACCGAAGCTTACTACTTGATAAATCACAACGTCCTCGCTAAAGGTTAGAAAGGTTTTTCCTTTCCGTATCGTTTTTACCATTTCTATCATACCAATAGTCTATGATGTTGTTTATATGATCCGAAGGTATTCTAGGATTTTCGCCTTTGCATTTGTCACACTTGTGATAATATGTATAGGTAGAGTATATTGAGTTGTCTCTTGAAATGACCCCAACGGTGAACGCGTACATGTGTTGCTTTTGGTATTTAAGAGAACGAGCTAAGTCTGTATGAACGCGTTCATGAACGCGTACATACAAGTTCAAGAATTCTCCTGAATTCTCTTGAACTCTATTGACTGCTCTGTGAACGCGTTCATATAAGCCATGCGAAAACTTCCAACTCCATATCTTGAAGTTTTCGTTCTAGGCATGATTAGTTCTCGGACTTGTCATTACTTGGCCCATGGAATTCAACAACTTAATCCAAGCGATGTTCAAACAAAGTATTTGGACCAGAAGTCGCAAAGCGATGTCCAAACAAGCATTGGACCAGAAGTCACAAACATTCAAACAAGGTTGAGTCTTTAACTTTCGGCTTAGTCCAAAGTTCTTAGAAGATTGAGAATGGGTAATCAAGCTATGGACTTTCCTAGTTCCGGAACTTGCTTGAGCCCTACTCAAGGTTGCTTACACTTTAAACAAAGCCTCCCTTGGTGATCACTATAAATAGATGACCTTCTGCAAGATACAATCTCAATACTCTACACATCTGTGTATCTTTGCATAAAGGTTGGTCGTCATCTCGAAGTCCTTTTGGACTACGACTATTGAAAGACTTAACTTGAGGATCGTGAAGCACAGGTCGGAAGTAAAATTCCATCCTGTATCTTGGGTCGATTGAATACTTTCAATCTTATCACGACCATGATTTGATAGAAACTTCGTAAGGTAGATCTTGTATCGTAAACCCTAGAAGTTCCCAACGCAAATTCACGAACAAGGTTTCATACTAAGTTCGTCTCGCGTTTGGAGGTAAAGTTGTTTAGGCTAGATCAATAAGCCCTATTTAACATATCGATTTCCATTAACCTTGACTTTAAGTCTAAAGGAAATCACAATCGTATTCTTGTTTGATTACTTGGATACTTTAGGCGTCCTGTTAGAGGCAGGGTAGCGCTAGTCTTCACGAAGGGAATTGGAGCAACTCCTAGGCCTGTAAAGGACGTCACCTAGGGGAATCAAGTACATAGGCTACTGCGGGAGCCAAGAGACGTAGGAGCACATTGGTAGCTGAATTGCTTGTAGGG
Organism: Papaver nudicaule; assembly: GCA_023529015.1. Classification (NCBI taxonomy): domain Eukaryota; kingdom Viridiplantae; phylum Streptophyta; class Magnoliopsida; order Ranunculales; family Papaveraceae; genus Papaver; species Papaver nudicaule. The sequence continues at coordinate 21,971 of JAJJMA010129300.1, read as the reverse complement.
TGAATTCAGTCTCGATACAGTCCAGTCCGAAGTCTGAGAGTAGGCTAGCGTCTGTATACCGTTCATACTGAGGGTGTTCACATATGGACGAGGTCCCGGTTTTTTTTTGCTAGGTTTGCAGTTTCCTCATTAACAAAATTCTGGTGTCTTGCATTACTTTTCCCTTCTGCATTATATTGTCTTTGATCTATATAATAGAAGTAATTGCAAGTTTGTTGATTCATAACCTTTGAGTGAATCCATCTCTATTGAGATCTACGAGAACTACGTTCTTGTTAGGGTTCGGTTCTTTGAACTATACTCAGGTTGTTGTTTGAATATTGATTTTTGAGATCGTTCAAACAACCATAATCAACTAGGTTCACGAAAAAAAAAAGTTGGTGGTATATCTCGGTATCCTCGCTTTTTCAGTTATGATTTCTCAAGTAGTAAGCTTCGGTCTTCGTCTTCATCAGTCATCGTCTCGATTACCTAAAACTATCCTAGTCCGAGGTTGTAGAGTAAACTTATCAAGGATTGTGTTTTTGTCTCATAAACTTGACAACTGACTTGAGATAGCAATATCAGTGGGTTCAACTGAGCAATGCTCTAACAATATCATGGAATATCGCTGTCATGGCCCGCTGATAAGTAGCACCTGCATTCTTGAGTCCAAATGGCATCACAGTATAATGAAAATTCCCAATTGGAGTTCGGAAAACGGTCTTACTTGCATCTGTATCATACATCTTGATTTGATTATTACCACTGTAACCATCCATGAATGAGAGCATAACATGGCCGCAGGTAGCATCTACCAACATGTCAATGTTGGGTAATGGGAAATCATCCTTGGGGCAGCACTTGTTCAAATCTCTGAACTCTACGCAACATCTGATTTGACCATTTTCTTCTTGACCAGTACCACGTATGAATGGGTTTGATGAATCCTGTAGAGAGTAATTTTTGAATCTCGATTTTGATTTGTTCCTCTATCTCATGTCGAAAATGACGTGGTTATTGCTTCACCGTCTTAGAACCGGGTAAAATGTGAAGATGATGTGTCACCAACTTATCATCCAGCCCGGGCATCTCTTCGTAGGTCCAAGCAAAAACATCCTGGTATTCTTTGAGAAGATTAACCAAGGCTTCACGCTCCTCCGTTGATAAGGATGAACTAACATAGATAGGTCTAGGAACCTCATCCGTCCCTAAGTTGACGGTTTCAAGAGCATCAGTGGTAAAGTTGGATCCATCTTGTAGTTGTGGCGGGGCTTCCTGAATTTCTCCTTCTGAAGATCCTTCATTTTGATAACATTCTTCGATGCGGGGAGGTTTTCCACCACCCTCCCCTGTTAATTGCTAACATTTCCGTCGTGAGTAGATGGTTCTACCCTCATCATCATATTGAGTATTGAAATTGTAACTTCTTTTTGAATAAGGTGGGTCATGGGATGTAATCGAACCATACCTAGGAAGTCCTGATGCAGGCATGCCTTCTATATTTTCCTCAGCCGGCATGGGGGACGGTGGTTCTTCGTCTCTAATGGAGGCCCACGTAGGTAAAGGAATACTGTATATTTTGTTGGGTGGCTCTGGTGTAGTCTCCTTCGGCTCGAATAATTCTGCTTCATATATTGGTGAATACGGAGACGTTGATGCCGCGACACGAATAATCTCTTTATCAAGCACTGCCTTCATACATTGGTGATAGGTGGACGGTACAACTTTGTTTTCGTGAATCCAGGGACGTCCCAGGATCATGTGGTAATCTGGCTCTTTCTCAATTACATGAAATTTTACCCTTGATTGGATTGGTCCCACCTTTAGATCTATATTGACATACCCGTAGTATTACTCTTATTTTCTTCAAAGTCTTTAATTAAAACAGGATGATGCATAATTTGATTTTTTGGAACTCTGGCAGTACAGAGAGACTTCAGAGTTATGATGTTGGCGGCAGCTCCAGTATCAATCAAGGCTCTCTTGAATTCTACGTTCTTGACGTGCGCCGTAACGTATAAAGCCCGGTTATGACCTTCTTCGGCCATCATGTCTTCTTCAGCGAAAATAATATCTTTTACCATGGGATCAGATACAAGAGACATCTCTGAAACTTCCAGTGAGGGTGGAGTTAAATCTGCGTTGAAGGCAATGCGATTGAGAGCAGCAAAAGTGTCTACCCGTTGTCCTCTTGAAAAGTGTAATAACTCGCACAAGTTCTCGATTAAAAAAGATAGCAACCTGGCCCACAGGATTTTCATAAGTGGTGAAACTTCGGACGTGTTGAGGTTGGCGATAAGACTCATCGTACGTGTCTTCAGTCCCCAGTCCCCTGTTGACAGAATCATCTCCAACATTGGCGTGTTGTTCAGCTATTGCGTATAGTTGTGGGAAAGTGCAGTAACAGTTGGAGAAACAATATTGTTAAGGTTTTGTGTGGTGGGACCAGCAGAGGGTGTGCTGACGCCACTGATTTGGAGAGTAGTAGCCCACTTGTAATAGATGAGGTTGTAGGACCACTGGTAATATGTGGAGAGTTGATATTTTCTGAACCATGCCTCCTAGTTTCAACCATTTTCTTATAACTGAGATAGTGACCTCCCACTGTGGTCGCCAAATGTTTTAGGTGTAAAACAATAAAGAGAATCTAAGGGGAAAAGTGTGAAGCTTTATTGGTATTCGAGAGGTCAAGATCGAACAAGACTCGCCTAAACCAAGAAATGACCGTTCGAGTATTGCTTCAGTTACAAGAAGAGGAAATATGGTTTGTTTAAGGGAGGGAAGCCGAGAAAGATGAGATCAGAGAATTGCTATGATTACTGTGATGTTGTGAATAAAGTTGCTAAAATAATGCTTAAGGAAGCAAGAATGGATATTCAGTTCTCACTAGATATTGAATGCTGAATGAGAAGAGTTAATCAATTATCGATGAGATGAACTGATTGTACTGCACTGAATTGATTATGATGAACCTGATTTCCAAGCCGGTCGAGTGACCTATTTATAACAATAAAGTTCCAATTGATCTCGTAAGAAGTGGTAGAAGTGGAAGAGTGGGAGAGTGGAGAAAGTGGGACCACCTGTTAAGAGTCTTGCGCCTAATAATTAGGGAAGACTAACAGCCCACTTTCTCATCCCATCTTTCTAGCAACATTCACACGACTTAGTTTCTTTCCCGTTGAGTGATTGTGCCGTTGCAATCACACGTGCCGTAGACCGCCAAACCAAAACCCTAAAGAATATCCCCCCATGTAACTTACTTGATTCTCGTAAGATTTTTTAAGTATTGAATACTTGTTAAGTCAAAGCTGACTAAGTGCAAGTCGTACCATTTATTGGTAAACTTATGACTTGGCATGTAAAATAGAGAGTTAAGCGATAAGCTTGTGTATCTCTTTCAGGCTTTCTGGAGGTGGGCCATTCCTCTCAGAATGGTCTAAGGATTGAACCGGGCAATCGCCATTTAAACCAATAAGCATAGTCTAAGGATTGAGCTATGCAATCACCATTTAGACTGAGGGGATTTCAACAACCCTCTGTGGCAATGGTCAAGTAAATATGACTCTTCGTATGCCATAAATATGAAAAATTGGCTTGTGGCATATAATGCACCAATTTCCTGAGTAATAGAGAAATATGAATGCCAATATAAGTCATAGCCATGAGCCACGATTAAGATATGTAGCACTGATTATAGAAGCAAGTCTATAATCGGAGAAAAGCCAGGTTATGCTAACACAACGTAGCCATAACCAAAAGTGCATGGGCATTGCAAATTCAAGACCCAAAGGTAGGATACATGAATAATAATAAGCTATCTTACGTAGCATAATAATCTTAGTAGGAAGTCTACTATAAGATGTATAGGGATGGACCATGGCGTTAGGCCATGGTCAGATTTCTAGACAGTTTGCACGTCACTTACTCTAAAAATCGCCCAGATCAGCCTATATTTCCTAAAATCATGAATTTTTACTATGTTATAGAAAACTTGCAGATGAACAACTTTCATGAAGGAGGTTTTTCCTAAAACCTTACGGATTAGACCGCATCCATCGTTTTTTACAGTAATTCGTAATCTGTCAGATTTCCAAATTTGATTAGGAAACCAAACCATTATGGATTCTATAATCAATTAGGATTTGGAATGGTAAAGAGGGACATGCCCTATAAGTAAGGATGACTTAAGAATTAAGAAGTGGGACCATGTCATTAGGCTATGGCCGCGTGATAAAAGTGGGCCATAGTATTAGACCATGGCCGATCAATAAAAGTGGGGCCGTGGCATGAGCCACGGCCAAGCAACAAAAGTGGGGCCATGGCATAAGCCATGGCCGAGTAGTAACAGTGGGGCTGTGGCATAAGCCACGACCAAGCAATAAAATTGGGGTCGTGGCCTAAGCCACGACCAAGCTATAAAAGTGGGGTCGTGGCCTAAGCCACAACCAATCTATAAGAGTGGGGCCGGCATTAGGCCAGCGCAAACAAGAATGTGGGCCATGGCACTGGCGCCATGGCCGTGAAAACAATAGGTTGTGGGCCATGGTACTAGACCATAGCCGTGAGATTTAGGTGGAACCATGGTGGCAATTCTTTTATCCCTATTGTAAATAAATTCATACCTGTCCTTGAGCCATCCTTGTCGCCTCTCTAAGCCACAGCCAACAATGATGCTAGGAATTGATGCAAACATTACTCTTGCAACCTTCTCACCAAAAACCACCATCAACAGAAGGTAGTAACTAGTGATGGAAGTCTGGAACCTTTGTATTCTGATGCTGGAGTCATCTTTTCTCCACCCGCCTTTCGAGTTCATCGTGGCTATGCTTGAGTGGGTAACTTCCCAGTGTCGAAGGAGTATAAAGAATTGTACGGGAAATTTTGGCCACATTGCTCATGATAAAGAGGATCGTATACTCTCTGAGTCAGTTGTTGGCGCTCTGTTGTCGAGGATGTCAGAGATGATGACCCAGTCTATTGATTCTGCTGATCCGTCTGACGTCCAAGATTGGGAAGGTACTATAATTGTGGTTGAATCTAAAGGCTTCAATGTGGCTTGGCTACGTGCTAGGTATGAGGGGGCCAAGGCTAAGGGAAACATCTTATTGGAAGATGTGTGAGGAATTCTTGTATTAGTGAGTGAGATTAACTTTGTGAAGGTGAGTGATGTAGCTAATTCTAAGTCAATGAGATTTACTTGAGAGATTATACTTAGTATGCTGATGAGTTTATGTTTGGTGTCTCCGAACTCTATTTACCTTTGATATACCTTGTTCTTTATGTTATTATGTATCGTATGAGTATCAAATATGGGTGTATTATCTTGTGGGGATTTTACCAATTACATTTTGGCGCTAGATTAGGTCTGAACCTGTTTTTCCTAAAAAAAATCATCATGATTTGTTAGCATCCATGTTGTTCTTTGCTTTCATGGCGTTCTTGGTTGTCAAAATACTGTTTTTACTCTTTTACTTCATAAAAATTGTTATTTAGGGTATGTTTAGTGCTAGCTACTTTGCTGTAAAGTCATAAAAGTTTCCCTTTTTGGTATACCTTATAGTTTTCAGCACGATTATAATTTAAATAAGATAAAACTTAATGGCTCTGCGCTACTAACTGTATTCAGTACAGGTTCTGATACTGAAAAGCAGCTTATGCAGTTTCGATTCCAAGATCTGTATTCCACATTTGAATTTTTCTTTTTTCCAGATAAAGCATCGACTTAATGAATAAATACGTAATTATTGCATATATGAAAATGATTGCAAATTAACAATTATATATACTGAAATTATTATATTCTTTTCTAAATCAAACTGATCTATATATTTTAATTCCATATAATGTAAACCCACTAAATAGACTTATGTATGGCATTCAAAATCTCTAGATCTAATGGATCTATTCGTCTTATGTTTAGATTCCAATATATACTTACGTTCTAAAGACATTTTATGTTGCTTTATTGAAACAACAAGAACTGAGGTTGTATTCAACTATAACAGGTATTGTACTATGTATACCATCGTAAGGTCCACAGATCTAGGTTTTTGAACTGTGAAGACTGTAATTGGTAAAATCCCCATAGGAGAGATTTTACCAATACACCCATACTTAACTATCTTAAACACACCATAACACAAATTCTTAAGAGTAAAGCGGATATTAAAGAGTTCAGAGATACTTAGACAGAAGCTTAAGACATGCCAAATAGAATAAATCATGTAACAAAGACTACTAATAAGCAAAGCATAATCTCCCCAATGTATATGTATTATCAACTCAAGTATTATATTAACTCTCACCTTGACAATGATAATCTCTCTACAATATCAAGTTCTTCACTAGTCTTTGAGCTATGGAGAGTAAGAATGGATTTCTTTATCTCTCTCTAAATCAACCCTAGAGTTCACTTTTCCAACCCCTCTCTCCGTTGAGATATATGGCCTTATATAGGCGTTTATACATATTGGATTACAGCTAATACAAACAAATATGACTCTGACAACACTTGTCTCTACTCGCCAATCTCCATACCGCCGTCCTCCTCATACACTTCAGCGTCCCTAACCTTGGATAAGAACGATGACGCGTCTCCCACCGAGTCAAAGGGTCAACTCTGACAATCCTACCGTTCTAACCTTCATTAAATGCTCAACCACATTCTCAGCGTTTGTTGGTGACGTGTCTTCCTCCGCTCTCCTTAGTACGCCATCCTACTCTTTCATGGGATACGCTGATGCAATCTCCTTTAGTTTGGCGCCTATCTTTCTCCTTGATCAGTCCGCTGTGGGGCTCAGAGGGCGATATTATGTGTTTCTGAAGTAATCTTCTTCCTACAACGTCACTTCTTGAATGCTTTTAATAGATGAGGCATTTTCTACACTTACATTTTGCCTCTTTCATATTCAAGATCTTTAGTCGCCGAATATGAAATTCTTTTTCCGCCGAAAATGCCCAGCCTTTTTCTTCCCTTCTTCTAGATTCTCGCCACGTCCTGCTGCATGCCGCGAATCCCGGCTTCACCTTTTGACTTGATGACTTGGTACGCCAGTTGACATCTCCCTCCTATAAATTCTTCTTTTCCTTCAGTCAACTCAATTTCTTCTTCCAAAACCTTTCTTCCTTTCTCTTTCATTAGAGCTCTGCTCCTAAACCCTAACTGCCGCCGCGCCGTCGCCTGACAACCTGATTCAGCCTCTTTTTTTCATTTTCCTTGATTACCACCACCCAAATCTGCTTCTCTGCCGTCTTTTCTCCTTGATTCTCCCTACTTCCTTCCTTTCTGCTATTTTCTCACTTCCCCGGTGACTTTCCTTCTCTACACAGTTTCTTCTCCGACAACTTTTTCTTTTTCCGATCTCTTTACATCTCTAATGGCTTCCACAGACACCACGTATGAACCTGAGACCTCCACTCATACTCATGAGTCTGACCATGAGGATTCTTCATAGTCGTCGTCCCCTAAAAAGGCTAAGAAGTGTTCCATGGGGTGATTGGGACAAGTTTTGTCTAAAACATCACGTTGATAATAAGGCGCCCAAGATTACGCCCCTTGGCGACATCACATCCTCCAGAGAACCGCTGCTCCTCGACTATATCCGCCAAGAAGGTCAAGATGAAAATAATCTTATCATTTCCATTGGTCAGCTGAAGGCCGGCTACAAATTTCCGCTGTATGATCCAGCTGATCCTATTCTTCTTGAGATGTTGATTTATGTTGACCAGAGCCCAGCTCAGCTTACTTCTAACTCCATTCGTATAATGTAGGAGTGGATTGCCCGCCGAAAGGGCACCACCAATTATTCAAAAGTTACCCGGAATCCAGAATTTGTTGATCCAGAGCTGTATAACATTGAGAACTTCAAAGCTCAATATGAAGTCAAAATTTGTGACAGGGCGGGTGAATCTTGGGCTTATCGCATTGTGTCCAAGAAGGCTTTTGATGGCGATAAAAGATTTTTGAGAGACGTTGACAAAGACTCCTCGACTGCCACCAAACCTACTGTACGCGCCAAGACTGAAAACCACTGGAATGATCTTCCTTGCAAGGTTAAAGGTTCCTGGCTTAAAGGTTGGGAGGATGGAAAATAAGACCATTGTTCGAAAAGACTTCCTTCCCGAGCATTCTGACTTTGCCAATCATGAATTCTGGAAAGTCCACTGGACTGAGGAGGATCAATATATCAAAGAAGATGGTAAATTCGTTGTCGGCGACAATGGTCACTGGATTAAGAAACCCGAGTTTCGAAAGAAAGACGCCAAGAAGACTTCTAAGGGGGGCGCCAAGGGCCAAAAAAGAAAGGCAAAAGATGGAAGCGAAGTTCAGGTAACAAACACCTTAGTTAAATCTTAAAATATATGTATATATTTGCCTCTGTTTGTTGGCGGAACTGACGATGACAGCTTTGTTCTTTCCTTAGCCGCCTCCAAAAAAAAGTTAGCAGCAGGACGCTCTTGCTCAGCTCAAAGATCAACTGAAGAAATTGCCTGGCTTGACGCCTAAAGCTCTTGTTAAGGACGCCGATCCAAAAGTTTCCTCTACCGCCAAGAAAGATAACAACATCTCCCAGAACAAGGAGAAGCCGTCAAACTCCAAGAAGAAGACCGCTCCTGTGAAACCGTCCAAGAAGGGAAATGACTCCGATAAGCCCACTGGTGACGGCAACTCTACTGTCAAAGATCAGTCTTCGAAGGATCAAAACAATTCTGCTAAAGTGGTTAAGGAGGTTCTCAAAACTCCTAGTGTTATTGTTCCAGAGTCTTTGACTTCAGAACACACTACTACTACTGATGCCTCAGTTGAAGGCGCCAACAACTCTGATAATCAAGTGCCTTCTCCAATCCGCCCAAGTAGTAAAGATGAGCAACCCTCTAATTCGTCTGTCAATGATGCCGCCCAGTTACTGCTTCAGCTTCTGTCTTTAGACAATCTGCCTCAGGATTCTTCCTGCAGTAGCTCTGTGGAAGGCCACGTTCCCCTGAACAAGTTGGCCGATTCATTTTCAAGGCTGGTTGCTCAGGACAAAGGTGGTGCCAATACCCTTTACCTGGAATCTATGAGTAAACTAAGCACGCCTGGGTTAGCGTTGAAACCTGTGGAGCTTACTGCCGATGTTTCTCATCTTACTCCGTATGAGCAGCTTTGCAGTGCTGTCTTGGTAAACTATTGCTTCCGCTTTATATATTCTTATTTTGCCGGTATCTCAGACAGAATGTGCTGACCCCTCTAACATTTTAGGAATTTCAACGCAATATTGGCGGTATTACGCTGAATGCTCGACTGAGGCAAGAAGTTGACGGTCTTCGTCAAGCAAAAGCTACACTGGAGCATCAACTCTCTCAAGAGAAGAAAGAAACCAGCCGGATACGCCTATACTATCAAAAGGAATCCGGAGAGCACAAAG
>JAJJMA010129292.1:0-13286 GCA_023529015.1 Papaver nudicaule | reverse complement strand
GAGGACATAATATAAATAATTATTAAGGCACAATACCATCGTTCAAATCATCATATGACATTGACTGTTGAGGTGAAACATGGGAGGGATAGATAGGGCCTAGGACGGTCAATGGGAGGGCTATGTGAGCTAGGAGGGGTACTACATGGGAGGGCTAGGACTGGGAGGGTCAATGGGAGGGGTAGGACGGTACTCAACAGGAGGGCTAGGTGAGCTAGGAGGGTACTCAATGGGAGGGTTAAAGGGAGGGCTAGGAGGACTAGGACGCCGAGAAGGTTTTAAAGGTGGAGCAGTCCAGATGTGGAATTAATTTGGTTTTGGTGGCGGTGGTGGTGGTCTTTGCCGCAACTTCCTTGAGATGTAAATATAATCGTTATGGTATATAACAGCTGCAAACAAGATAATTGGCTGAGTTCTACTTCTTCCGGTTAAGGACTCCATAATTGATTTGAAACAGAATGAATTTCATTGAGTGTATAAATAAAAAGTTTCAACTTAAATAACACAAGAGCTGCTGGATTATTGTAGGGTCTGGTCAACAAGTAGTAGCAACTAGCAACTTTTTTTTCCCCTGAAGATAAGGCTAAGATAAGGCTATTATTTATTATTAGTAGTTCGACAGAGGGTTAGGTACAACTGTTGGTGTTGTAACACATGTGCGGTTATTAAACAAGATTTGCTGTAAAAAAAAGTTGGTGTTACCCTGTCCCAAATAACTGTCGATAATCGTGCATCACAATTTTGTCGTTGAACTGCTTCATTTGCCAGCTCATCCGCCGCCTGGTTCGCCTCCCTGCAAGCATTGTAATACGCAAATCTGGCACTCATTCGAGAATATGAGCCGCCTCCTGCAAAATACCTTGTAGAGTCCATGGTGCCGCAGCTTGACCGTTATGGAGAATTTGGAGTATGGATTTGGAATCTGCCTCCAACCATTTTTTGCCATCCATGTCTGCAAATCATGCGGGCCGCCGTCAATAAACCCCAAGATTCAGCCGCAATTGCAGAAGTGACTCCTAATGATACTGCCATAGCTTGTACAAGTTCTCCATCAGCATTCCTAGCTATTACTCCCACACCAGCCATACCCGGATTACCCTTGGACGCACCATCTATGTTAATCTTTACCAGTTCTGATGAGGTCTCTCCCATGCTATATGAATGGTTGTGGACTGGAGAAAGGTAGCAAGGTGGAGTGGGCTGTGGCGGAAGATCCGGTAGGTAAGGTACGACATGAGTGCGAGCCCATTCAAATTCTTTCCACAATACTAGGATTAGTTGATGTATCTGCCAAGGTGTGGGGTGTGATCTGTTGTATATTCTGTCATTTCTAGCCAGCCATATGTGCCATGCCGTATATATGAGAAGGTTACACAACGCCAAAACGACCCTTGTGCAACGGATATATCCGTTGCACAGATTTTGTGCCACGGTTATTTCCGTTTCAAAAACGGCGTTGCACATGTGCGCAACATATTGTTTAACGGATATATCCGTGGCACAAATTGTTTCCTTCCGTTGCGCATTGCTAATTTGAGCAACGGATATTTGCTTTTGTGCCACAGATATATCCGTTGCAGAATATGTGATAAAAATTTAAAAAAAAATTATTATTGAAAAAAACAGAAAATGTTTTATTCTTGAAATTCTTGTATTACATTCAATCCAACTAGTATTTTATGCTCTTCCAAATCATATAATTTACATAAGTTGACGTTTCCATACAAAAAAATAAGAACAGACCTAAAGATAGCTTACCAAAAGTGAAGTCTTATTGCTATAGCCAAAACCTTTAATGGAGAAATAACAGCTTTCAGAAGGCCACGAGCTCAGCTGAGTATGGAGCTAGCACTTTCAAGCCAAACAGGGGAAATGACTTGTGCTTGAACTGCATCATCTGCACCATTGAGAGCTTCTTGTGGAATGTCACTTGAGAGATAACACACAGACCATCGTGCACAAACTGTAGGAGAAACCATGGTTGTCGCTTCAATGAACTGCACAAGAATTGCATACAATAAGTTCAGCTATATATTTTATCTAAAAAGGTAACACCAGGATTCCTCTCTCTGAAACTTGGAGGCTCCAGGATTCTGGATTGCCATATAAAAAGCATCTAATCTTAGTGTAGGAACTGTGACTGGGGTTATGTTCTACTTAAGCACAAGTAGGATGAGTGTGTAAGAATGTAATTCCACAGAAGAGTGATGTTCTCATGCAAACTTGAGACAAGAGTACAAGTGCGGATTCTGGTGCGTATAAGTATCCTTTTCATAATGTTTAGGCAAGTTGTTTTCCAGCAATATGATAAGGCACAAGCCTTCTACAATACACGCTAAAACAAATATCAGATGAGTTCACAATTACTAACCCGTGTGTAGCACTCTAGTATAGCCTTGAATTCTTTGTGTCGGTAAGCAACATCATCCTTCTCCTTTGAGTTTAAGGTGTCCTGCATTTGGTTGGTCCACATTTGAAAAGAGAGCTGCATTACATTGGGGAAATGGAAGTAAGAAAATAACAGAAAGAACAGTCCAAGTCTAAATCTAACCAGACAATGAAGTTGAATTAATATTAGGTGGTTCTACAGTATATATCAAGCTGATTTGCTAGTTAAGAAAAGAAAGTAGCTTACCTATGTTTCCTTTTCAAGAGGATTAAACCTCCTCCCATTGTGAATGCCTTCAAACTTTATCATCAGCTCTGCTCAGTAATGCTATGCCTTTATCCTTATGTACTCATGTAACAATGCGTTACCCTGAATTGCTCTAAGAAGCAACCAGCGAGGAGACGCTGGCAAACTCCACATGCCTAGTCCTATTATGACTGCAACAAGAGCACTAAATCTCAAACATATAACGCCACTCTCCGACGGCATCAATCCCAAGACTTTCAGCAAGATAACTAAACTGAATAAAAGAGAAAGTAAAAAGAAGTAACTTATGTCATTTAATCAAATGAATGAAAATACTTCACATAAACACATGGTGGCTACCTAGTCTAGGTGACTGTTTATCATTCTTGTCTAACTTATGCAACATTATAGTGAACAAAATTGGGAGCAAAGAGCACTCTAATGAAGAGTCGAGAAGTACCAGATGTTCGAGGAACAGGATAAGCATACACCCCGAAATCCCTGTCACCAGCAATCGGTAAATCTGCCTTATTAAATTTCACAATGAACTGAGGTTTAGCTTTTAACCCATAACATTTGATCAACAGAAAAGAATTTCAAGCCATCCACAAATTTTCCTTTATACTCTAAGATATTCTGTAAAATCATTCGCCGTATATAATTACAGAACTTTACAAGTATCCCAAGAACTATCATGAGTTCCTTCATAGATATAAGAGTTCCACGAATCTGAGAGGGGTAAGTTTCAGTAATATACAGGGGATATCCATGCATTGGCCAGTTTGAACCAAATAATTTCAACAGAAATAAGTATGCTAAGAATTTGCACCATGCTTAATTAAAGGTTGTGTATCCACAGAAGTGCCTGATGCAATATTCAGCAGAACCCTAGCTGCCTCAAACTGCTCAAAACAAATAAATGAGCTTTCAATGTGGTTTCATACTTGCACTTCGGATTTCGAAGCATACAATAGCTTAGAATAAGTTATTTAAAGAAGAAAGCCATGAGGTGGTTTCATACTTGGAGTTGAGGTATATCGTGCCTTGCCAGTAATTCTACAAACAGTGGGACAACACCTGCTCCAATTACCTCATCAACCGGTGGATCACACTCTGCGTAAATGTAAATCAAATTTAAACCCATGAAGAAAGTCAGCAGGTTGACAAACAACAAAACTGAGATAAACACTTGTATAGAATTTTGTCTTAGAGTTACATATAAATACCACGCGACAAAAGCTTCATATATGCAGTGGTCACCTCCAACTGTGCTTCTGGACAATCAGGCCATACTTCTTTTATCATCGTCCATATGTTTACCAGCTATCAACGGAAAACAAGATATTGAATCAGCAAACTGTAAACATCTTGATTTCGCTTACCAATGAGACTGCAGCAACATAATATTTACTTAAAAACACCCAGATTCACTAAAAGATTTCTAACAACCACTGATTATACAGTATACAATGTTGAACCGCTGTTTGCATACACACCCAATTTTAGGAGTTTCAACCGACTAACCATAATAGCAATACGAACCATTCTTTCCTTGCATCGCCAGCTCTTGTTGTGTCTCCTCTCGGGAATCCCTATATCAGTTCTACAACACAACTTATTAACCCAATTCCATTAACATCAAACTAAGCCAAAATTGATTAACCCACTCATAAAAATTCAAACTTTTTTCTATGGTAACTAAAGTCATAATGTAAATTTGATCTAACAATACTGAATTGACAGTATAAATTTACATCAAATGTTAAATTTAAAGCCCTAATTAACAGAAAATTAGAAAATCTACATCAACTGAATTTGAAGCCTTAAAGCCCTACTTCACTGAAAATTAGAAAAACTAAATCAATTGAATTTGAAGCACTAACAATACTGAATTTACAGTAGCAAAATTTGTATGGAAAATTAAACCTACCAACAAAGTTTCAAAACCCTACATTATGAACAAAAACAAATCAGATACCCATTCATAACACAACATAAACAAAAAAAAATCAAACAAACTCAAACCCAATCATTAAATCAACTAAAAAAACTCAAAATCAAACTAGGGTTAGGGTTTATTAGAGAAACTTACTGACGAATGGATCTGAAATGAATAGACCGTGTGAAGCCTTGGTGTTCATCCCCTTCATGAAACGAAGATTGAAGACAATTTTTTTTGAATCTGGGTTTAATCCTTAGACCTAAAAATTAGTTCAAAAACCTAGAATCTAGGGTTACTCTTCTTCTTCTCTGAAATCAGAACTTGAAGGATTTGGTATTGATGTTGATGATAACGATGATGGTGGTAGTGGTATAGGAAAGAGGGAACACGAACTCTCTGTTATAAGAAAGGGGGAAGACGGTGGTGGTTTTTCTTTCCCGCAGCAGAGAAAGAAACGAACGATAAATAGAAAAACAAAAAATAGAAGATAATAAGGGATAAATGGGAAAAAATAATTTTGATAGACATTTAAGCCCTCACTGAAATAAATAAATCACCCGCTTTTATCCCTATTTTTTAATTTCTTTCGGTAACACACATATGTGCAACGGATATATCCGTTGCACATGAAAAAATCGAAGTTTTGCACATGGCAGGATCTGGTGAAGTTTTGCAACGGATATTTTTTTAATTCACATCATCACTTTATAGGGATACAGAAGGCTAGGGGAACGCGTCAGCACCTGGATGGAACAGACAGCGGTATAAAGCAACTTGACGGATAAGAACAAGAACATCAAGAGCATCAAGGAATCTGTATAACAAAGATAAATACTGAGGAAGAGGTGTCAACACAGGATTGCACCATATGGGCGGTGTGCAGAAGCCAGCTGTCGCGAAAGACCATCAGAGCATCAGAAGAAACGAAGGATAGCAAAGAGGAATCCTCTCCCGTAATCACTATAAATACTCCTCCTCATCAAGAGAAGAGGGGTCAACAAAATCACGAGAGGAGATACTATAGTCAAAGACCTTTCGGAATCGGGAGAATAGATTATACAGTATCATCCCCAAGCTGTATTGAATCGAACTTAATAATCACCAGAAAGTCTTATATTGTAGTTATATGTAGTTGCACCCTGAAAACGTCTTATTGATAAGGAGATGAAACACTTCGTTGTGGATCCGCCTAATTCAGTTAGCTTTTAAGATTATTCATCATTTTAGAGTTTCGGATGAGTCCTTAAGATCGTTGTTCCATTCATTGGATACGACCAGGGACGAGGATCCAAAGTAACGCCTAATCGATAACCATCATCAGTTTCGAAGTTATATGTATGTTTGATATAGGATAATTAGTATCAACGGTTTGGTGCTAGAAACAGGGACCAGTGTCCTTGGTAAATTTATGCATCATATTTTCAACGCTTGTTTGGATTCCGCCCATTTTTATTCGATTTTCTTTACAAAGACTTTCCAGTAACTCGAATGATTTTTTAAGAGTAAAACTAGGGCTTTAGCTTTGAAAAATTAAGTCTAGAATAATAAATAAATATCTTAGAGCTACATATACAAAAACTAGTTTGCTACTGAATAAGATCTTTGTGCTCTTTGGTATCTTCCCACGAGTATCCCTCTCATTCTTCGCTTTTTTGTTCTCCGGAAAAATGAAGCAGACGAAGCAGAGATCGCGACACGAAAAAACTCAGATCTGAGAATAAAACCCTGCCCACCCGATAATAACACCAGAATCAATCTAAACGATCTTCACCCGAAGAGCTCTTAGGATATCAAGGTGGTAGCAGAGGAAGTTGTTGAACTAAGCCAAATCTTCGCTGCATAAGCCCCACCATTTGTGGATTTGACGGTCATACGACATACGACCATCTGAACATTTGGGGAGCACCTACATCGGCAAACCCGATATTACCGAGTCCCAAAACACGTTTAACTAGCTCCAAGAGCGTGAAAAATATGTCACTAACAACAACCACGTACAAAGCTACGAGGTAATTTTCTCTTTTACATATTTCAGGTGGGGAGGAGCGCTGCAAGCTCTAAGAGACAATAAAGCAGTACAAAAATTAGAAGACTGGCGAGCCGACACTTTGGAGACTAGCCAGAACTCCCTCGGAACACGAGGATAGTGAAACAACTGCGGAAAACACCAGAGCAACGCCCTACCACATTCAGATGGATAGTGCGCTGAGGATGATTAAGGGAGTGAATGAAGCAGCCCGAGAAGAGCCGAGGCAGATAAGTAAAGACGGAGAGATAAACATGACCGATGCTAACCAAAGAATCATAGGCCAACTATGAACTCTGGCTTTGAAGCGGCATAACCAAGAAAACATCCTGAGTATATTAAACTACGAAGGTGGGGATACCGACGAGATAACGAAGAAAGCACACGAAGTAGCAATAGGATACTCAGAAGGAAGAACTGCGGACCGAGGAGCTGGAGACACGATGTTACAAGTACGACCTGAAACGAGCCACTCTGGTGACAATGGAGCTAAGAACCAACACGCACAAGCAGGAAGGGGAACTACGAATAATCCAAAGGAAGGATAGCGAGAAGGACCACGAAAGCGAAGCTTCCCAGACAGCGAATAATGAAGCCTATCAATTCAGAACAAAAAAGCGCGTTGCGGAGAGCCATCAATTGGAGAAGAGACTCAGGCAGAGGACAACCCAGTCGGATAGCCGAAGCATGGGAAAATATCAAGAGGTACTATATTCAGACCTAACTCTGCAACCGTCAGAGATATTGAGGAGGGAAGAAGGAAGGAAGGATTTCATTTACCCAACCACCAGGGGAAAACAAAGAAAAGAAACAAGCAACCACAAAGATTACTGTGAATATCACCAAACACGGGGGCACACCACTGATAATTGCAAACATCTTCGGAGTACAATAGAAAGATACATAGGTTGAGGAGAATTCGGCCAATACATTTCATCCGCACCCAAGCCCGAAGGACAACAAGGAAACGACAAAAACTCTCAAGAAAATAGCAAGAGCGAAGTATACTTATGTAAGCCAAGAAGCAAAGAGTCGAGGGAGGATCGACAAGTACAAGTAAGCAACGGGCCCCTAATCATCACCCTACCTATCCACGGGATGAATACCACGAAGGTGTTAGTTAACGAAGGGATCACCTATAATATTCTATTATACAAACGATTCCTACAGTTGGGATTTCGAGACGAACAATTAGATCACTCAACCACAATCATCCACAATTCACATGGAACAATTACACCACTCAAGGGAGAAATCATATTACAAGTAGAATTAGGCCCAGTGACGACCTTCACAAAATTTTGCATTGTCCAAACAGCATCACCATATCAAGCGGTGTTAGGAAACAAATAGATTCATGAGTTGGGGGGAGAAGTCTCACCATGTCGTCAACAACTAAGATTCCCCACAAAATACGGAGAGATGGAAATACGGGGAGATCGGAGTAGCATTTGAAAATGTTAAAGAGTTCGTTGAAAAAAACAAATTTTTTTTTACATTAATTCCTCCTATTCCTACGCCTGCCACGAAGTCGAGCAGCCACAGTACCACGATCTTCGTCAAGACCATCAAGCATTCCCAAATCAATAATCAGAACGTTAGCAGGGACAGCCGGGGCAACATCAACAACATCTACCACGAGAGCGTCAACCACCGGAACAGGAACATCTACTACAGGACCATCAACCGGCAGAACATGAGCAAAGTGGGCGGCAGTCTGATCAACATCATCGAATTCCTCATTTACTTCAACCTTCACAGGTATCTCATCATCAGAAGAAACAAGATTCTCTCCTATCATCAATAAGATTTCCTCACTATGACGACGAAAAAACGATCTTGTCTCATACATACGACAGTCATACGAAGGACCACCATCTTCTCTCATTCTCTGTTCTCTCCTCCTTTCATCACTCCTTATGAGATGATCGAAGAGACGAATCACCTTGTCAGGATTACTCTCTCTCCTAGAAGAACCACCGCCTTCAAGATTAGCCTCCCTTTCCATTATCATCCGGATTTGTTCTCTTCTGTTATTCCTTTCATCATCCATGGGCGCTTTTCCTCTGTCCGCCATTACTTTAGAAAATACCCTTTTCACTTAGACGGAGACTGTCAGGAGACAATCGGCAAAGACTAACCTTTTATAGAAGAACTCCTGTCGACATCCAACTACCTGGTTTAAATACAACAGACGTTACAAACAAGGAGGTAAGATAACCACATTACGGTTCCCTTGATTCTCGCACCCATTAAAAACATCCCCCATTACCCGATAAAGCAGTTACACACCTTTCAAATTATTCACATCACTGTCCACTTTCAAGACAAACAACCACCCACTACCATCATTCACCACGTAATCAGCATTTAATGGTACATCAGCAGTAAATATAATTACAACCAGGTTACGAGGCATCAAAGAAGATACAGTTGCAACCGAAGAACTAAGTACCAGAGAAGCAAAATCAACAGCAAGGGACGAAACACCAAATAAAATATAGCAACGACTTCGGGATGAGGCAACACTGAAGATGTAGCTGCAACAAAGTAAGTAACCAATAACGGAGGCTGGGTAACATTCAAGAAACATAAATCAATGAAGAAGCACAGAAAAAAGGCTGTAAACGAAGGTGTAGACAAAAAGAAAAACGACGTGAGGGAAATCACGACCAAGCAAGGGGCAGCAAATCCACTAGTGCAACAAAGCTGACAAAGGCAACAATCCAAGAAGAAACACAAACGAATTACAATGAAGTTTCCGAAGGCAATACAAGGTACCCGAAGAACTGCATTAACTTGCCACGACGAACATACAGAAGAAAGTGGATAGTAGCATTTATGTCAGCACAGGGTTCCAGTACCAGGGAGAGGTCTTTGCCTATAGGTAGCTCCACCAAATCACTCCCAAAGGCAAAGAGGGGCAAACACTACAGTTACTACACCACCAAATGATTCCATAACCAGATCTCGTTCATACCGAAGGAGCGAAAACCCGAACAACACAAAAAAAAAGTAACAGCTACCGTTTAACAATAAAGAAGACACGAAGGTATTCGAGTTTCTCTCAGCAAAGGAAGATAGTCAGCATGGAAACTTAGAAGCCTCACATATACCAATGGACCAGGCAACAAGTAAAGTGGAATTGGAAAAAGTATTTCAACAAGAAAAGTGGAATTGGAAAAAGTATTTCAAAAAGTATTTCAACAAGTAAAGTGGAATTGGAAAAAGTATTTCAACAAATAAAATGGAATTGGAAAAATTATTTCAAAATGTAACAACGATGTAAGTGCAATAATAAGTTTGCAAGCAGCCTAAGCGCAATAATATGTTTGTCATGACAGGAGTATACCTGCTGATCACAGGTCATATCTAGGATCCTCATTAATATGTATAAGGCGATGCGTAAGAATCCCAATGATAGAGATAGCCCGAACGTCGCCCCTAGCGGGAGAATCCTTCTCCCGGGTTAATGTCCTAAATCATCCCTTGGCCAAGGATGGTTGAAAGATAATGCTTAACCCAAGAAGGTTGAAATGCCTGAAAAAGTAGACACTAAGGGGAAGATCTCATGATCAACGAAGTTACTGATACAAAGGCAGTAGACGAACCTACTGATATAAACACTAAGGGGAAGATCTCATGATCAACGAAGTTACTGATACAAAGACAGTAGACGAACCTACTGATATAGACACTAAGGGGAAGATCTCATGATCAACGAAGTTACTGATACAAAGGCTGTAGACGAACCTACTGATATAGACACTAAGGGGAAGATCTCATGATCAGCGAAGTTACCGATACGAAGGCAGCGGACGAACCCACTGATAAAGACGTAAAGGCGAAGATCCCATGGTCAACAAGATTATCAACATGAAGCCGATAGACATACTTACAGATACGAAGAAAGCAGATGAATTTACCGATGAAGCAAGTTAAAATCCAGAACAAACGACAAGCAAAAGAAGATGGACGTAAACCTAGTCGTACTGCAGCACTTAGAGGAGCGAGGTACGAAATACGAAGATGACATGAAGTTCCAATGAAGAAGCTATGATGAAGGTTTTTTCTCGAAGGATTATTAAAATAAACCTCAAGAAAAGGGGCAAACTGTTAATGCATAAATATCGCTATCCAATAAAACCCAACTAGAGGTAAGAAGACACGACAGAGAAGACAAAGCGAAGTACGAAGCTACCCCAAAGTAGGCCACCGAGGTAATCAAAAGAATGAGGGAAGGCATCATCGACTCACAACACACTCCGGGAAGTCACATCAGCAATTTATAGGGATACAGAAGGCTATGGGCACGCGTCAGCACCTGGATGGAACAGACAGCAGTATAAAGCAACTTGACGGATAAGAACAAGAACATCAAGAGTATCAAGGAATCTGTATAACAAAGATAAATACTGAGGAAGAGGTGTCAACACAGGATTGCACCATAGGGGCGGTGTGCAGAAGCCAGCTGTCGCGAAAGACCATCAGAACATAAGAAGAAACGAAGGATAACAAAGAGGAATCCTCTTCCGTAATCACTATAAATACTCCTCCTCATCAAGAGAAGAGGGGTCGACAAAATCACGAGAGGAGATACTATAGTCAAAGACCTTCCGGAATCGGGAGAATAGATTATACAGTATCATCCCCAAGCTGTATTGAATCGAACTTAATAATCACCAGAAAGTCTTATATAGTAGTTATATGTATTTGCACCCTGAAAACGTCTTATTGATAAGGAGATGAAACACTTCGTTGTGGATCCGCCTAATTCAGTTAGCTTTTAAGATTATTCATCATTTTAGAGTTTCCGATGAGTCCTTAAGATCGTTGTTCCATTCATTGGATACGACCAGGGACGAGGATCCACAGTAATGCCTAATCGATAACCATCATCAGTCTCGAAGTTATATGTATGTTTAGTATAGGATAATTAGTATCAACAATATTGTTGTAGGTTGAGGGTATATTTGCCGAACCCGTTTGAGAAGAAGTGCATGAATTGTGTTCTTTACTCTTTCGCATTAAGAGACCTCCTTGCTTTCTAGAAATTGCAAGCTTCCTCTATCCCAGAGTATGGATCTTGCGAGATGTGCCCTCATAGCCCAAAACGAAGTTGCAGGTAATGTTGTCGATTCTTTTATGCACTTTATCTGGCAATTACTGGGTTTGCATAATGTGGTTTGTAGTTGGGCTTAGTGAAGAATTGATAAGAGTGAGTCTCCCAGCCGGATTCAGGCATTTAGATAACCATCCCTTAGTTTTCCTTTCATATCTAGATATTAGTTGTGAAAGGAGAGACGAAGATTGCCTGCCATTTGGAAATTGGACTCCCAAGTAAGTTGGTATCAAATGCGTGGTTGTGATAAGGAACTTACTTGCAAGAGATGAAGTTGCATCTGAAGAGAGCTTTGGGTGGTGAATAATTACTGATTTGTTATAGTTGATGTGTTGGACAACAGCCTGGGAGTACCTGTGCAGTTATGTGGAAACAACCGTGCATGTCTGATCATTAGCTGTCAGAGAAAGAAGGAGATCATCAACATACATTAGGTGTACAATTTCTGGTGCCTTCCTTGATATTTTGATCCCCTTAACCAATTTTTGAGAGTGTAAGACACCCAAATTAGCTGACAGCACCTCTGCACATAATATAAAGATATAAGGTGAAAGAGGATCACCCTGCCGAAGTACCCGTCTTGGATGTATGTCACCATGTGGAACACCATTAACCGGGATGGAATAAGATATCGATGACACACAAGTCATCAAATAATATGTGAATTGTTGTGGGAACCCCATAGTTTCCAAGGTTGCACAAATGAAGCCCCAATTAATTGAGCCATAAGCTTATTCACAAAATTGAATTTAGAAATTGTTTCTGAAAGAAACAAAAGATCAGGATGATAAAGCCTCACAAATTTTCTCAATTTCTGAATGACTGAAGGTTTATGATCTCCCTGACAGTTCCAAGAAAGATAACTCATGCTAATTGAAGGTCATCATTGAATCAAGACATAATTATAACCAGTATGAGAAAAAAGCCAGAGATCAACCAAGCCACCACTGTGAAGGGGAAGGACTCTTGGCTTAAAAAACCCAAATTGGAATAGGTATAATGCCCAAACAAACAGAAATTGGAATCTTCAGTGATAATTGAGAACAAAATTTTCAATAACAGACCTAACACTAGTGGAAAATGGCTGATTTAAGCATGCCAGGATCAGACTTAATAACCGAAAATAAGTCTGTTTCTGACATGTGTATTCTGGAAGACTTATTTAAAAATAAGTCTGATTCTATCATGCGTTTATTGTTTGAAAACAAAGTCTGCCTTAATCAGTTGTTCGATAAAACTGACACAAGCAGTTGTTTATTTTAATAATATTTCATAAAAAAAACAGAAATTGGTTCTGCTGAATCCAAAGCTGATTCAGCTGAATCTAAAAAAAAATAGAAATTGGTTCAGCTGAATCCAAAGCTGATTCAGCTGAATCTAAAACTAAAAGTTTAATCACAACTACTAGATTAATTAGACTTTATAAGTCAAATAAATTGATACTAAAAAACAGGTATTCAATTTACAAATTCAACCATTGAAATAACTTAATAAGTTTAGTTAGGAATAATTGACTTCTTTCTCTTTTCTTAACAAGAATAATGACTACATATACATCAAT
>JAJJMA010129290.1:0-11063 GCA_023529015.1 Papaver nudicaule | reverse complement strand
TTGAAAGTGAAAATCAAAGTATTCTGTTCTACTTCAATGATTTTAACCGCCTCTTCTTCAGGAATGAAAGGCCATGTGAACTTGATGTAATCCTCAACCATCTTAACTGACAATCTCCCTTCAATCATGATCTTACCGATTAGCATTGCCTCTGAGTTGTCTTCATCAACTTCTTCAGTATTGTTCTTCAAGATTTCCACAGCTGGAACAATGTTAGTTTCCTTGAGCTTTGAGGTGATCTCCATAACCGGAGATTGGGTCCTGCTGGAACTAACTTTGGTGTTGCTGGCTGACATAACTGTGTAAAGCTTGTAGGGTTCTAAAACTGAGGCAGTAAATATAGCTCGATGATTTAATAAGGTTTTAGGTATAGGGTTTATATAAGATAGATTTGAGTAGTCCACAAGAAAATAACAAGAAGATATTCCTTGAAGCTCAATAATCGGAGGATTAGCTATGTATAGACATTTTCCTTCGCATAGCCAGCTGTGATATAAGGTTGACAGGGTGAGGAATAAAAGGAAAGTAGGTATAGGGATCTTTCTGCATTTAATTTCCAAAGGAAAGTTTGAGCGGAGGATTCGTAAAATTTGAACTGCAAGTAAATGCCGCCCAACAATGAAGGTTGACCAGTGGGTTAATACCGATTTACGAACAAGGGAGAACTCAGAGATGATGATGATATACCATGGGAACATTGCTTCCAAAAGCAGAGCACCTGATAAAGCCAAAGCTATAACCACAAATGGATGAAAGGCCAAAGCCATTATAAGACTAAACATCCTGATATCATAACCAGGAGAAAGAAAGATTAGCAAAACATTATCCTGATTGAAAAGTATAAAACAGATTTGCAGAAAAATGAAAAGAAGATAAAGCAATTAAGATTAATATAGCCTAATGCATGCAGAATATAGCAACAGCAAGATTAGTTATCATGGAAGAAATATCTAATCGGATGAATTAAAACATGATTTATGAGTGGATCTAAAAGAATTAAAATGGCATAGAACTATTCTATTTACTGGATGCGTATGCAGATTTTGTAAAGACAATGCTGTAGATGCTTAGATGATCATGATTAATCTAGCATGAAGAGTTTAACAGTTGTTTGATGATCTAGATCATGATTGGATCAAGAAACAGGGTTTTGAGAATGGGTTTTTTCAAAAATCGCCTAAGCGGGAAAAACGGAAGGAGAGCCCTTCTATTAGATAATAATTCTTTGCAACTTGAAAGGTAACGAACGGGACGCACCGACGCTTATAGCCGACGGTGACGAGCAATGCAGATAAAGATTGAACCCAAGGCCCAACCCCAAGCCCAAACTATTTTTTAGCAAAATTCACGAAAGTAAAATGATCCTCCAGTCCAAACAGATCCTAAACAGTCTCCTCTCTCTCTTTATTCTTTCTTCTCTACACACAGAGAAAAACCCTCTTCATAAAAATTTCTCCCTCCTAGGGTTTCTGATTTCAGGGTTCACAAACCAACAAATCATGTACAGAGCTTCAACTTCCCGTCTCAGTGGAGCTCTCAAGGTAAGCAATCTCACTTCATTTTACTCCCATTCCGGATCTCACTTCATCGATCGATCTAGGTCACTAATCTTTTGTTTTTTTGTTTGTTTTGCTTAAAAATGTAGGGTTACGGTCGCAGTAGGTTCGCGACATCATCTGCAGCAGCAGCAGCAAAACCTTCATTAGTTTCATCAGGTCGTTTATTCAACTGGCTTACTGGTGAAAACTCTAAAACCCTACCTCCTCTTGATATCCCACTGCCTGGTGTTATCAATCCATCTCCCTTACCTGATTATGTCCAGCCATCCGAGACTAAAATCACAACGTTACCTAACGGTGTTCGCATTGCTTCGCAAGCTTCTTCGGTAATCCTCAATTTTACACTGCTTTCTAGTTGATTTATGTTGTGATATTGACTTGTGTTTTTTTGGGTGTAGAGTCCTGTTGCGTCGATTGGATTGTATATTGATAGTGGTTCAATATATGAGACACCGAAAACATGTGGGGCTACACATTTGTTAGAGAGGATGGCGTTTAAGAGTACGGCGAATAGGAGTCAGTTGAGAATTGTGAGAGAAGTCGAGGCAATCGGTGGGAATGTGAATGCGTCTGCTTCACGTGAGCAGATGGGTTATACTTATGATGCTTTAAAGACTTTTGCACCTCGAATGGTGGAGTTGCTTGTGGATTGTGTGAGAAACCCTGTGTTTCTTGATTGGGAAGTGAAGGAACAGGTATGCATTTTGTTTTAACGTTTTGTCGAATGGTTTAGTGATGTTTATAGTTGATGTTTATGCTGTTTCTGTCGATGCAGCTCCAGAAGGTGAAAGAAGATACTCTGGAACTTAAAAATAATCCTCACGGGTTACTTTTGGAAGCACTTCATTCTACAGGATACACTGGTGCACTGGCGAATCCTCTTTTGGCTCCCGAAGATGCACTAGATAGATTAAATGGAGATCTCCTGGAGAAATTTGTTGCTGTAAGTACAGAATCGCGCTTGCATATGCTTATATCACCTCACAGTCTGATGATTTCGTTACAACTCTTGGGTTCTTCTTTCTAATTTTCGAATTTATGTTGCACTTTGAGAATTTCAGGAAAATTATACGGCACCTCGTATTGTACTTTCTGCATACGGACTTGAACACGAAGAGTTGTTATCTATTGCAGAGCCACTTCTATCTGACCTTCCTGCGGTGCCTCATCATACTTATGACAAGCCGCAATCTGCATACACTGGAGGGGAATTTCGCTGTCATGCTGACACACCGGTGTGTAAATTGATATCTTTTTCTTTTGTTCTGCGTTTTTACCAATATATAGTGATCTTTTTTCCTTTTCTAATATATTATCCTCACCATTTTGATGGCAGAACACAGATATAGCTATTGCTTTTGAGGTTCCTGGTGGCTGGCAAGCAGAAAAGGAGGTTATGCAATTGACTGTCCTTCAGGTCTTGAAATTCCTCCTTGCATCTATTTTTTTTCAATCCTGAAGCATTCCTCGAGACTGAGCTAACTCGATTTATCTGAACTGCTCTAAGAATTGTGTTATATGTTACTGTTAGACTGTTGTTATTCTTTAGATGTTCCTATATTTCTTTCTTCAGCTTCCCAATACCAAGATTAAAACCAACACTTGTCATCTTCTTGCAGTTGCTCATGGGAGGTGGTGGCTCTTTCTCGGCTGGGGGTCCAGGGAAAGGGATGTACTCACGTTTATGTAAGTCATATCTTATCTTTGTTCAACTTGATTGACACAAAGAGCAGACAATGACACTTCATGTTCCTTTCCTCCCTTTCCCATTTTTTATGTTTAATGGTAGTCTTAGACATACATTGTTGTATTGCATATGTGTTCCGTATGTGTTATTTTAATAATCTTACAGTGTTTTCTTGATCCTCTTATGTGCAGATCGCAATGTTCTAAACAAATATGCAGATATACTGACATTTTCATCATTCAATGCCATGTATGATAATACCGGGCTTTTTGGCATTCATGCCACAACTGTAAGTCATATATGAATTTCGTCGTTTACTCTCATCTATGTTTATCTATTTTTCTATTGAATTGATTAATTATCAGATTGTTTTGCCTCACTGATTCGTATCTATTTGAAAATTGATCTATTAGCTGGCTTTTCACTGTTTTGAACATTCATCTTATTGTCAATCAAAGGCTTAAATTTACTTTGTAATGAAGAAGAAATGTACAATCTCTAGGTTACAATGGATGGAACTGTCGATCTTTACTGCAGAGCTATAGGTTCATTTCGATCATTAGGAACCAAACCAAATACAAAGCTTTTTATCTGTCCATCTTCTTGACCATGCCTCCATCGTCTTTACAAGTTCCACCTGTAATGAGGTACCTAATGAGTCATACCCCAATTTAATACGAATTATGTAGCCATAGGATACATATTTTTATTGTTATTGTCATCACAAAGAAAAGTCACTAAATACAACTAATTTAATTTGAAGTTATTAATCTTCTAGGTTGAAGGTACTGCTATTTAGGAGAGGTTAGAATAAGAGATGTACACAGATGAAGGGGATTTGAGTTTTTCTCTGAAACTATAGACATTCTAAAATAGTTCAACTCAGGATTTATCCTGCGGTTCCAATTAGAATTCATTATATTAGCCCTGCTGATTTGCTTCTTCTTATTATTTTTTTTCTATCCCATTTACATATATTAATCAAATATCAATATGGTATTTGGTCATAGGAATGTACATGAAGTCATATTTTTTTTGGGGTTTACATAAGTGCATGTTAGGGTAAGTCTTCAACTGTTGTTCAGTGTGCAATCATATCATATAGCATATTCGCATATGTTGTACATTTCTGTATTTTGCATTTAGTTTAACAAATACCTTGGCCGTTACATTTTTGTTCAAATCTGATCACAGTTTTCTCATGTGAAGCAAGTAATGTCCGGTTGTCATGTTTTGAGTTTTATGGACCACCCATAGAAGTTATTACATTTACTTATGACTTTGTTTGTTCATTTTTTGTTTTTTTTCTTTTCATGTATTAGGAATCTCATTTTATTGGTGCAACTGTGGAATTGATGGTAAGAGAACTTGTTGACGTTGCCACACCTGGAAAAGGTCTGCTCCACTCTTTATTTATTTAAATAGTCTGGCTTCTTGAGTTAGATATGTCTTTCTTCGGAACTAGTGTTTGAAAGTTATTTCTTTTGCGGCAGTGAAAAGTATCGAACTAAAGAGAGCAAAGGAGGCAACCAAATCTGCAGTTCTGATGAATTTGGAATCAAGAGTAAGAATCTACATCCTCTTTTTTCTTATGTCGTATAACAAGTGCAAGCTTAAGTATGAGCAGGCTTAAGCCTGCTATTTATCTAATCACGTATTTGAATTTTTTATTTCCCCAGACAATTGCATCAGAAGATATAGGGCGACAATTGTTGACGTACGGAGAGAGGTATGGACTGCTTCTTTGCCCCTTTGGTGCATTACAGCTATAGTTGCATCTCTGTTGTTCCGTCTCTTTTGTCGTCTATTTGGTTGAGGTTCTAATCAGATTACACGAACGATCCGTTTTTTGTTAGTTTAGACTCTCCCTTAAACAGTCTCAGTGCAAGACATTCCATGCACAAACTCTCCCGAGTTACCATAAGACCTTGATGTACGTCAAAGGTGAACAGTAATTTATAAAACACAATCCTTTTTTATTTTTTTTGCAGGAAACCTGTTGAAGACTTCATAAATGCAATAGATGCAGTTACCTTGGACGATATTCATTCAATCGCCGAAAGGATTATTTCTTCTCCACTCACCATAGCATCACTTGGAGATGGTAAATCTACCACCTGAGCTGAGCTACATGTTTTATGCTTATTTACTTTACATCTAGTCTAGTTTTTCTTTGTCGATAACTTCATTTACCACTTGAGTATTCTGAAAGATAAACTTCATTTTTTTTTTTTTCCATTTTTCAACAGTTTCACGTGTTGATAGCTACGACCAAATTCGAAGCCTCTTCGATGAGGATACTGAACAAGGCCCCTGGAGGGATTGACATGAAAAATGGTAACACCGAGAAAGGCACTGTAATCATGAGCCACCAAGTCCAACTAATTCTATTTTGTTTCTATGTTTCCTCATGCCTCAACATGTGGGTTCATAAAGAAAAACAATGTTCTCAATCTTAAGTACAAGTGTAGAAGGTGCTCAGCTTTTGTTTATTCTTCTTCAGAGCTTTTGTATATCCAAATGCATCCAAGTTTATAAAATTTTATGCTTTTATGCAACTAAACAAAGATGAAGAAAGGCACCTCCCAGCTTTCAAAACTTTTCTTGTAGCCCCCTGTTGGACAACTCTGCCCCTTGAAACATTTTACCCGAGTTAGCATTGGTTTATTAACACGTGTTGTAATCTAGTTGACACGTATAATCTTGTTCTTCCCGATTAAAAACCGGGTTATTCATTTTATTTGCCTGGGAAGATAGGTCGGGGTTCTTCTCCATGATACCATCCAGTGAGATTAATAGGAACTTGTGACCATAAACGGATGAAGGGCCGTAGAGAATTGTTAGTGGAAGGCTATGAATCGGCTGTCGCATACTAATGAAGTGCTGGTGGTGCTCGTCGTATACAGGTGATTGGATAATTTAAGCTCTTTCACAATCAAATTGATTATTACATTTACAATCAAATTGATTATTACATAAGTTTATATTTCAATGCCATGATCAGTAGTTCAATAAAGCTTTTTTTTGCTATGAATGAAGATGCTAAAAGTCTTAACCCAGATGAGTTAAGGTAGACTGAGGTAAGGGTCTTAAACGTTCGACACGTCATCATTTCGACTCACAAAAATAAAGTCTTAAATTCTGGGGGGGTGCAGTTTTAATCGAGTTTTTATTTGGGGGGCGCAGCCGCAGACCCCATAAAGAAATGTCCTTCTCCAGTCTACTACTGACTGCCGCCTTACCACCCCTGATCGATGTCTTTCAGTAGTGAATTGGTCTTGATCCATTTTTTTGTATCCAGTAAAACTATTTACTCACACTTTTGAGTAAAAAGTAAAGTTGGTTATTTTATTGCTGTAAATAAAATACTATAAAAGTTACAGCTATTATACATGCACTAGTCATTTCAATTAGACAGGCACTAGTTTAAGTATCCTGGCTTAATCTGGCCCCATTGTGGAGTATTTGGCCCCATAGAAATTTAAACCCATCTAGGGTTAGTTGTTATGGGATGTCTTCACAGGGGTGGAATATACTATATTACCCTTCACTACTAATTAATCATACTAACTAATCCACCCGAAATAGTAAACTTACCTTAATCCAAAAACCCTAAAATATTTAAACCCAAAAACTTTCCAAAACCAAAATCATTTCACTCTCAAACCAAAACAAAAACAAAAACAAAAATTTCGAATCCGCCCACTCGAGAATCAAGCCGGAAACTTCGTCAAAGGTGTGTAATCTTATCTCAATCGTTTTTAGTATGTTAGTTGCTTATTATACGTTTTTTGGTTGCATGAAACTCTGATTTTTTAACAATTTTTTCGGCTGATAATACCAGAATCGTTGGATCCTAAACAATATATCCAACGATTGTTCATCTTCACTAGCAACAATCGTTTTCTGTTTTATCACATATATACCGATTATGTTTTTTAAGATGAACAAACGTTAGATGTAGTAATATATATGAACCGATTATTGATCATCAGCACTTCATGTAAAATTCCATGCAAGTTACGTAGTTTTGTAATCGGTGGATAACTGCCTATAGATTGAACGATTAAGAAGAATAAACGTTAGATGTAGTGATATATATAAACCGATTATTGATCACCTCATCAGTTCAGTTACGTGGCTAAGGCTTAATACATAGAGTAATCGGTTTTCGAAACTTCGATGGATTCAGCTGAGAATGGTGGCGCGAGGGATATCGAAAGGTAACAATCGAAACCCACTTTCTCTCTTAGTTGTTTAGCTTAGATTATAATTTTTTCTTTTTTTTTTGCATCAGGACCGCTGAACCAAGTTCTGTAATTATCGATAGAGCAGATTTTCCTGCATGGATGAATGTGTGTGATTATCACTTTGCAAATAGAGCACCTCGTAATCTAGGACGAAGAAGAGTGGGTGAGGTAGAAGATGAATGGCGGTTTGAATGTAAATTATGTGTTCATGTCCCACGCCATCTAAGGAGGAACATGTTTACGAATGGGGCAGTAAAAAGTACTCCTAATGGTTGGGCGGTTGCTTGGGGTGATTGCTATCTATTTGTGGTTCCTGCTCGTCGTCTTACCCCAGAGGAGAGAGCGAGGGCTGGAATTTGAACTATTTCTTTTTTTTTATTTAATCACATGTCTATTTCATTTGAATCATATATATATGTGTTTTTCTCTTCTTCTTCTACTACTTTCATAACACCTTTTCTTTTTTTGAGTTCAACAAACCCTAATTTCATCATATTCTCAAAATCAACAAAGCAAGCTTACACTATGTCGACAACAATCAAGTACGTAAAACTAACAGATGGTTACAATGTAATTGATTTCTACACGTAAATGGCAGAATCGAAACCCTTTATTTCCACCCAGAATCGGTGTATGTAGTTGCAAATATATAACGACTGTTGTTGGTCTCGAGCAACAATCGTTTTTCTGTGTTACAATTAACTAACGATTATTATTTCACAGAAACAATCGTTGCACATTAAGTACTTCGTATACCGATTGTTGTAACTCTGAATTGTTTGAACCTTTACTGGCATTTCAAAATCGTTTTATGATATGCATATTAAACACCGATTATGGATGACAGGTCCATATATGTTAAACTTAAGTAATCGTTAGATAATGGGTTGTATGTTTACCGATTCTGGTTCTCTCAGAAAGTTTTGAACTTATTTCTATTTATCGGTTCTTATTAATAAATACATGCACCGATTTTGGTAAATCGTTTTATGTATGAATGTATATAGGCCGATTAATCTCTTAATACCTTTAGATTTTTAAGTCGTTTCCATCGTGTTTATGTAACAGGGAACCAGAATCAAGTGGTCAACCAACACCAATTCGCGATGCTGAATCGAACCTTGCTCTTGTGATTTATCAACCTCCCACACTACCAATGCGCCCTGATCATGCACTTGTGATTGAGACACGACGTCAAAGGAACGAACTCATTGACCGCCCTCCCCCACCACCAATTCGTGAAGATGAATCGAACCTTGCACTTGTGGTTTACCATGAACCTCTAGCACCAATTCGTGAGGATGATCCACGCGTGATTGAAACACGACGTCAAAGGGATGAACACATTGATCCTCTTCTTCCACGACCACGACATTTGCGTGGGGAAAATTCTCCTGGCCTGCGTAGGGATTATCGGGATTTTCTTCCTCCCCAAGTCGAAAGATTTGTCGATCATGATGAATGGCAAGCGCAAGCACCTCGTAATCTTAAAAGAAAGAGGGTTGGTGAGGTTGTGGATGTTATCCCTTGTGGTTGTACACTTTGTGCTGAAGTTGCACGTCTCCGTCCACTTGTTGAGGCCAATGGCGGACCGAGCTGGGAACTAATCCGCAGTCGAACAGGGTTTGGACCTGGTTTCACTGGTTGAGTTTTATTATGTGTTTTGGTATTGTGTGTTCTAGTTTATTTTATGTTATCGACATCTATGATGGTGAACTTCTGGTTATGAATGTATGGTTGACTTAAATCGTTGAATTTCTGGTTATGAATGTATGGTTGTTATGTTTGTTCATGTATTGATGCTTCCTATTTTGTTCCATAACCATGTGATAGTAGTTAGTGTATTTCAGGATAATAATCGGTTAATACAATATCCAGTGTTAGCCGATTTAACACAATCGTTGTATTTGTAAGTCTGTTTACAACGAATATAGTTAATCAAATGTTTCAAACTCCTGTGCTCCACAATCGGCGTTTGTTACCATAAATTAACGCCGATTGATCTCAGATTTTTGAAAAAAATAGCCGTTGGGACTCTCATCTATAAAAGGACATAAAAGAGTCGACGAATTTATGCAGTTGGTTAAGTTGATCCGAGCTCAACTTTCGGATGATAGCGATGATGAAATTTTGGCTAGGGCTTTGAAAGAATGGCAACGAATTAATGGGAAGATCTTCAAGTACGAAAAACATTACCGTCTCCTGAAGATTTTTATCGCAAACTGTGATATTGGTTGATTAAATTCGTTAAAGTATCTTTTGTAGACATAATCGGCGTTTATATTTAATCTGGTAAGCCGATTGTATTTACAATCGGCCTTCAGTTGACTTCATTGTAACCGATGCTTCATTGTCCAATAATTTGCTTTTAAATGTTTAAGCATCGGCTCTTGTGGACTTATTTATTAACCGAATATTAATTTAAAATTTGGGCCAGCATTGAAATCGGCGTAATTGGTTCACAATATATACCGATTGTTGATTGTTTTCCCAAGAAAAAGAGCCATTGGGATCACATCTATATAAGAGAACCTCCCCACACACATACCCTCCATATCAACTTGAACTTCTTCTTTCTCCATTATTTTTTTTTCAATTCAATAGGAGATAATGGGGGAATGGGGGAATTGGGACGCGCAAGAAGACTTAGATCTAGTGAAATCATTCGCGTATGTCCTACGTGAACGACCCAATGAACTCCGCACTATGTTTTGGAAGAGGGTCAAAGAAGTCTTTGTAGAGCGCAACGGGAATCGAAAACAACGAAATTCAAGCATGTTGAGCTTTCGATTCGATCACATGAAGATGGATATGCGAGAGTACGTTAGAATTATGGAAATGGTTAACCATCATCCCCAACGATCTAGTAGTTGGAAAGTGAGTATCGAGACATGTTTGTACTTGTTTCATTGTTAGATTCTTGCATACTAACTTCATGCTTTTCTTTCACTCTTTCATTTTAGAAAGCGAGATTCGCGGTTATATGGGAAGTACGCCAAGGCCGACAACCATACGCTTTCAAGAAGTGTTATAACGTGTTGAAGAGACGTGCTCCGAGATTCATTGATGAAGTATTAATGGATGACAGGCTAGTTTGGAGCTACTAGATTATGTAATTTTAGAATTTCCTAAACCATGTGTTCAATTTCCTAAATCAATGAATGGGCCAGTTTTTATTTGATATAATCGGTTTATCTAGGTATATATGTAGAACGATTATATGATAACTTTACTCCTGGTTTTTTCAGGACCAATAATCGTTACAATATCACAAACTCCAACGCCGATTATAGAAAACAACAAACATAATCGTTAGAAAAATATTTTCTGATACACCGATTGTTGCTTAATTGTAGAACAGAAAACTAACAAAAACCCTCAAGTAAAATCTTAAAAACACTTCATAAAACAACATAAAACAACAAAAAACATAAAATTAAAAAGACCCCTTGTTCACCATCTCCTCTAGTGCTTCCTTTTAGCCCCACTAGTCGAGGCATGTCCTCCCTCTCCCTTAACGGATGTTGCTTCAACCATGCCATCTCTAACCATTCCAAATACAGGCAA
>JAJJMA010129286.1:0-21204 GCA_023529015.1 Papaver nudicaule | reverse complement strand
CGTGGAGTCCGGTCAACTGACAAGTTCCAAATCCCTCGAACTGCCATTTGAAAAGCACAATCGAAAACAATTTATAGACAAGGGTAAATTAAAGGTAATTTCACAAACATTTCCAAAAAAGTTCGTTTACATTAACTTTAAACCCAAAGTAGCGTTAACAAAACTTTCACAACAACTAGATGAACTTAACAAGTTCTCAAACATAAACTTAAATGCAACCTTCACTTAGGAAATTACAACACCCTTTTTACAACCAAAAACCTTATGAACATACAGTATTATTCTTTTACAAAACAAACCTTAGTAAACATGTAATATTATTTTTTACAAGCACAACCAGCCAATCACATGAATACATACATGAACACAAAGTGAATATACCCACTTCGAATCCCAAAGCTTAATGCACCAAGCCTTTAACAAGCTTACTGCCTCAAGCCGCTCTCAACTCTGTGGAAAACAAAACAAAACGGGGTGAGCCACAGCCCAGTAGAGAGATATCAACACGATAGCGTAAGTACAAGCGATGCCCAATAAACAAAACCATCAAAATCAAATAAAGCATAAACAATGCGTTAAGTTTTTGAGCTCATCCATATCGAAGTATCAAAGGCTTTGTTAGCCAATACACAGTCAAAATAATCAAAGGTGAGTGAGTTCGCAATAGTCTACTGTGAGGGTTGGATTGCCGGAGTTTATCTGAAAACCACCCATCGTCCTCGACGATCTTCCGCAGGTTACCATTAGCATGGATTGCCCCTCTGGGCCCGACAAACTCACCAGTAGGGTTCGTAATCAAAAGGATGCTCAACGCAGTTTATAAACAGTTCACAGATATCGTTAAATACGATTATCATTTCAAACCATTATAAGTTTCAATTGATAAACCATAAAAGAAACTTACCCTGCTTACCATGTTTCAAAACAAGTTTAAAAATACATGAAAGCATCAAATCATATGGCTGGGCATAAACCATAATCATCAAGTACTTCAAAACGATGAGTTTTGCGCTAAATGCTCTTTTTGAAACAACTCGTTTTCAAAACTTGCCATGGGTTCAGTTTCAAATAAAAACTCAACAAAACATACCATTTTAGAAACAAGATAATACCTCCTTTCACATAAAGTTCCCACCAAAAATCAAGAATTCAATAGCTTATAGAATAAAAGATGGAAAACACGAAACATGAACATAATTTTCTGAAATTCCAGTTTGGATAGCTCATCTTTGAAAATTCGTGTAGGCTTCGTTACACAATAAAAATCAGTGATTCTTATCTCATTTTAAATTAGAAAAAATGAGCTACCAAGTAAAAATTATAGGATAAATCAGTAACTTCATAAACCAGTTCAAAATACCCAGAGAAAAGCTTGCAGTAAAAACGTTTCAGGAACCTTACAGTTTTGGTAGCTCTAACTTAAAAATTCACATAACCTTCAATACTTAACGAAAATCAGTGATTTTTGGCTCATTTCAAATCTGAGAGGATAAAATATCACATAAAAATTATTTACAAAAATAATAAGTTTTTGAACAAGGTTAAAACTTCTGAACAAAACCTGTCAGTGAAAAACGTAACTGACAGTCACAGTTTTGAGAGTCCAAACTTAAAAATTCATACAAGATTCATTACTCAATGAAATTCAGTGGTTCTTAGCTAATTTTAAAGATGAGAAAGACCTCTTTCATAATAAAATTATAACCAAAAATAATGGTTAAAGTAGCTGGGTGTAAAATCTGTTAAGAAACAGGACAGTAATTTTCAGAAATTTTTGAATCACCAAAATTTCAATTTCAAGTGTTAGAGATCAATTCCAAGAAATTCAAGGAAACCCATGGCTAGGTTTTCATGTAAACAAAGTTAAAATATCAAATTAGAAGAAAACCCCAATTTATTTCATGAACCCTAGGATCAAAATCAAGAGAAACAAGTATGAGTTGGTTTAAAACAACACCAATTCGTAACTAGGGTTTCATATGAGTTTTAACAAGCATAAATTCCATTAATTATGAGATCAGTAAATCAAAATACTTAAACCTGAATTTAAATTAGTTTTAAAGAGATTTCCCCCTACCTTTTGATGCAACAAAAGCTCCCAAAGCAACCCATCGATTTAGTCATCAAACGATGCAAACTAAACTTCAAATTTCAGATTTTGTGAAAATATTTTGTTGTGGGAAGGAGGAGTAATCAAGAGTCAAGAAAATGGATAAGTTTTGCAATGAAAATCAATATTCATACTTATCAAAGAAATAAAAAGACGATTATGTCCTTGCTCGACCAAAACATGACACGCACACCGTTAAGTGTCGCGTTCTCTGAAATTCAAATTTAGCTTCTTTATTGGCACCTGTACACGCTACGGGCTGGCTCACACGAAGAGAAACATGGTTTCTCCGAACATCAAACAAGTGTTTCGCAATTGAAACACAACGACAACTAGTTTTCACGCTCCATATTGCGCAATTTCCAGTCTTCCAATTCAAATGGATTGGGATTGCACTTAAAATATTAATAAAAATATTTGGGGTGTTACAATTTGAGTCCATATCATAGCTATAAATTGCACTGCATTGTCACGCATAGTTGCCACCATGTTTTGTACATCATCATGTGTTGTTTCAAATTCCATATACATAACAACCACTACATGCATCATGTCGGTAACCTGAAAATTTTGGCTTGGAACTGTCAAGGGTTAGGTAATAGTACAACCCAAGCGCATGTGAAAGATCTTATAGCTACTCATCAACCAGAAATTGTGTTTCTATCCGAAACAAAAAAAGTGAGAAATTTTGTTGTCTCATCGATACGTAAGATAGGTTACCAGTTTGAATTTGTGGTGGAACCGGTTGGTCGGGTTGGGGGGCTTGTGGTGGCTTGGAACAAGGGCACTCAGATGAACATCCTTTTTATTCAAGAAACCACATCAACATCTGCATGACAGACCAAGATACAAAGAAGGAGAGTTTGATTTCTTGTGTGTATGGTCCGTGTAATTGGCCACAAAAACTTGCTTTCTGGAAGGAGGTTCATACTTGGTCTAGCACTAACAGAGCTTGGATTCTTATTGGCGACTTGAATCTTACTCTGTCGAGCCAGGAGAAGAAAGGAATTAGGCCGTTCATTAGCTCTGAAGCTGAAAAATTTTTGAATATCCTAGAACTGGCGGATTTGTATGATATTGGCTTTCATGGATACCCGTTCACATGGAGCAACAAAAGAGGTGATGAGGTCCTAACTGAGGCAAGACTCGATCGTGGCATGGCTAACAGCAGATGGCTATCCAGCAACTCAAATGCCACAATAACCCACCTGGTGGCAATTGGGTCTGATCACTCGCCTATAATTATGAACTCTAAACCGACGGTCAGAGATGGTCATAAACCTTTCAGGGTTTTGGGTATCTGGCTTAAGGAGAATGAATGCAGAGAGATTATTATTTCATCTTGGGATCATGAAGTGGTTGGGAGCACTGCTTATGTATTGGTGAATCGTCTGAAGTACACTAAACATAAGATTCGGGATTGGGGCAAATTCTCTTTTGGAGATATCAGAACTAATATCTCAAGTCTAAAAAACCAAATCAGCATCATCAGCACAACAACAAACATGCCTGATAAGAGTAACACCATTAGAACTCTGAACTAGAACTCACCCATCGGTATCAAGTTAAAGAGAAGTTTTGGCGTGACAAGAGTGGGGATCAGGGGCTAAAGCTGGGGGATCAGAATACAAGTTACTTTCATAGAAAGGCTGAGAACAAATACCGTCGTAATAGGATCGAATCCATCAGAGATGGTGAATGGAACTGGGCTGCTGGTAGATCTCAGATTGCTAACATCATCACATCTCATTTCAAGTCTATAGCAACAACAAATGTACTTACCGAAGACGACGATTATTTCGATGATACTTTCCACCAGATTACTTCTGAAGATAATGAGATGCTGATGGCACCACCAACGGAAGCCGAAATAAGAGCAGTGGTAATGAGTATGCAACCAGATAAATCGCCAGGGCCTATTTGTCTGCCTAAATCATGGGGAGGTTTGGGAATCCTGAATATGAGAATTTTCAATACTTCTATGCTTTCAAAAATCATCTGGAGGTTGCTAATGGAGCCCAATGCTCTATGGGCAGTTATCCTCAAGGAAAAGTACTTCCCTAACAGTGGCCTGTTAGACAATGACCTCACTCTATCCCAGAAGGCGTCATGGATCTGGAAGCAGTACTTCAAAGAGAGGGGAAACATAAAAGAAAAATTGAGTGGAAAGTGGGTGGTGGTGAATCAATCGATATTTGGGAGGATGAGTGGATTCAAGGAGGTTGTGTTCCAAATAGTAATGAGCAGCACCAGCAAACTAGGAATGAGGTTACTAAAGTGAAGGATCTGATGAGGGTGGATAATGGAGAATGGATATGGGACACAAACAGACTACAGAATTGTTTCGAGAAGGAAACTGTTGCCAACATAAAAAAAAAATATCAAAATAAACAAGGCTGTGGTGGATATTCCCTTGTGGAAGCTTGAGAAGAAATATGGTTTTACAAACAAATCCCTTTACAACAAGTTGTTGAGAAGAGGAAGAACAGGAAGCCAGTATGACAGCAAGGTGTGGGCAAGAATATGGAGCCTGAAGACGGTTCCGAAGATACAAATCTTCATGTGGAAGGTTGTACAAGACATTCTGCCTCTCAACGCAAGAATAGGGAGGGTCTTGGATTATATCGATCTATTTGCCCTATGTGTGGGCTTCAGGGAGAATCAATGTCTCACATTTTCAGGTTTTGCGAGTTTGCTATGTCGGTATATTCCTCGTTGAAGATCAACCACCTCCCAGAAGATACTACCAACCTATCTTTTGAGCTGTGGTGGAACTTTTGGTATGATAGGGATAAAAAAAAGTGGGGTACAGGAAGAGCATTGGCAAGAAGTTATAGCCACTGCAATGTGGGGGATTTGGAAGGCGCGCTGTAGTTGGGTGTTCGAAAAGGAAAAACCTATCCTGAGTAGGATAGGGTATGAGGTTACAACAATGTTGAATAGAGGGATATAGAGAAAAAAAGCAAATTGATAATAACCATCATATACACATAATTAGGAATGACAGCTTTGATGTCCCTGCTATGTTAGGTCTGATGATTAATATAGGCTTTTGCACTAATGTTACTAACACGCTTAGTGGGTTGTGTCATATTCTGAGTAATCATACAGGTGATCTTGTTGGAGCAAGGAGCTTCATCGACGAAGGAAATTCAAGAGAAGAGTTAGAAGAAAAGGCAGCCTCAAGTACAATCCAGTGGGCACAAAAACTTGATCATCCAAAAATCGAGTTTGAGAGTGACAATGAGAAAGTTCTTGAAGCTACAAGTTTGGGGCTACAATATCATCAAAAAAACAAGAATTGGTTGCATGCATGCAACGGTAATGGTAGATATAAGTCTTGGTTAAGTAGTATAGAATCAGTTTCCTTAGTTCCTAAAGTTGTTAATTTTAATGCCAGTAGGCTAGCTATGCATTGTCTTTCTTCTAAATCTAACCAGAGTTAGGTCCATTGTTAAACTCGTTTTCCTGCAATGACAGGCTGAGCTACCTTGTTAGAGGAAGCACTATGGTGCCCTTTTTGCATGAATAGTAAGTCAAAAGACCTTAAATGTATGTAAAAGCTTTGAGACAACATAAAAGTTGGTTTACATGTGCTACAAGTTTTATGTCGTTTTTACAGGGCGTATACTCAATGTACGCACCCTGCGGCCACTAAGTGGACGTCAGCGTCCATTGAGTGTACGCCCCAAATTAGGCGTTCACTTAGTGGCCGCCCCTCGATATTTTTTTTGTTTGACTTTTCTTTAACTCACACCCCCTTTACACCCTATCTAAACTTCTCATTCTCAACGGTAAAATCTACTGTAACAGTCGTATTAGCTACAATGAAAATAGATCCGTTGGATTTTTTCACTATAAAACCAGTCCACCCTTCCCAACTCAAAATTCATCCCAATCAATACCATTTTCATTGATTTTTCACTCTAACTCTCACTCTGAAATCTTTCATTTTGCATGAAAATGGTGCTCAATTATACTGCCGAACAAGATGTTGCTCTTACAAATGCTTATATACGTATAACATTAGATGGTGCAGTTGGTAGAAATGAATCAACAACATTTATCTGGCAAATGATTCTTAGAGCCTTTGCTGCGGCTACCCA
This sequence comes from Papaver nudicaule, assembly GCA_023529015.1. Taxonomy (NCBI): domain Eukaryota; kingdom Viridiplantae; phylum Streptophyta; class Magnoliopsida; order Ranunculales; family Papaveraceae; genus Papaver; species Papaver nudicaule. The sequence goes on along the minus strand of JAJJMA010129286.1, from coordinate 14,988 downwards.
AAATCCGAACAGGAGAGAATGGAAATCATTGAGAGCTAGATTTGGTACTCTTCAATGTCAGAATTACAATTACTACCTTGGCTACAACTTGAAAATCAAATTTTGGGTGAAAAGGGTTGGGGGAGAGTGAAAACCGAAATTATTAGGGTGTCTCTTATTATAAGTTGTTTGGGGTCAAGGTCAAACTTTGACCGGGGGCGAACACTAAATGGCCGCCCTCGAAAATTGGGCGGCCCTATCAACCATAGTACTTGCGATTTGGCTTGTTTTTTTTTACCTAAAATTTGAGTAAAAAACACAAAGAATTAACACCATAGTGCTTGCTTTTATGTAAGCTTCAGGGCTAATCCCTGCTTTATCTACTTTAAAAAAAAAGGCGTTAACATGTGGGAAACAACATTCTCAGTATAAACATTGAAGAAATGCTCCGCCTGTCAATGTGTTTGTAGAAAAAACACTAAGAAATACTCCTTAAAGACTAGTATGAAGTTAGGGTGTAAACACGTGTATGAAGCCTAAGCTCGTACTTCTTAAAGAATTTCGAGTTTGTATACCTATCAACTTTCTCAATGCACTTCCAATTTGCTTATAAAAACAAAACAAAAACACATGTATTATGGCACCTTAATCCACTAGTCTTGCATGGTTGCTATCATCAAGCTTAGCTTATTCTAGCTAATTAAGTGAAACAATTGGGCTAGTCAATAATCAAATATGCGGTGGGGGATACGCAAGAAACCAACATTGTACAAAATACTCCATAGGTTTCTTTAACTTATACACAGTTGGATTCATAGATAAGTTTTTATAATTCATTGTCTTTGGGTTACATTGAAGAGTCCTTATAATCCTTTCCGCTGGCGCAAGTTGTTAATAGATTCTCATTAAAAAAAAAAAAAAAGTTGTTAATAGATCAAAAGGGTACATAAAATATTTGATATGTGACAAAGGTTATAATATTAAACAGATTCGATTAACAGAAGAACAAAATTAATATTTTTTTGGTTAAGGATATACTTACCACTTGCTAATAAGTATATAAACGGCTACGATTATCTGATCACAGATTTAAGGTTAACTTTCAGTGGCAAAACTGTAATCATAAACACAAAAAGGAGGTTCGGCTCAGACATCGAGGTTGATCCGGATCACGGCACGGGTGATGTTATTCGCACCCTCCAACATCACTAATTAAAACACCGTGGCTTTTGATGAATTTGGTCAAATTTCTTCAGAACTTTTTCATTTTCTTAAGCAAACGTTATTGTCATTTCATTTACTAGTCTTATTACTTTGATCATTAATTTTGGCCATAATTGAGATTATTTTAGTTGATGCGGAGGATAGTGAAATTAAGGGCAACCATTAATCTTCCGAATTTTCTTTGGATGCATTTTTATGAGCCATACGATTAAAAAGTGGACGGTCCTTGAATTTAATCACAGATTATTAGATTTTAATTAAAATGATTTAATTTTTTTCAAAATAAAATTTGCAAATCCAAAGCGCCCTATAAAAGAGACCGTTCCATCACACTCTCTTCGCTTCTTGTGCTCTGCTCGGCTTTCTTTCTCTTACCTAAAACTACTTTCCCCCCAGTATCTGAATACCACCAAAAACCCCTATTCTAAAACCACTAATCATCCATTATTAAGCTTACCCATTACCTGAATACCACTAAAACATACTGAAAATGTCAACAGCAAACAACCCTTTCATCTTCTTCTTCTCACCTAAAACTTGTGCAAGTCTTGAACTATGTCTCTTTGCTCTAATGGTTACTGCTGTGTTTGGGTTTTGGCTAACTCCAGGGGGTTTAGCTTGGGCCTTATCAAAAGCTAAAGCACAGCATCAAGCAAAAAAAGCTATTCCTGGTCCTTCTGGTTTACCCATTGTGGGTTTGCTTTTTGTCTTCACTGGTTCTTTAACTCACCGTTTACTAGCTAAGCTTTCTCAGAGTTTCAAAGCTGTACCATTAATGGCTTTCTCAGTTGGGTTTACTCGTTTCATAATATCAAGTCAGCCTGATACAGCGAAAGAGATTCTTACTAGTTCTGCTTTTGCTGACCGGCCTATTAAAGAATCTGCTTATGAACTTCTTTTCCATAGAGCAATGGGGTTTGCTCCATATGGTGTTTACTGGAGAAACTTGAGAAGGATTTCAGCTACCCATTTGTTTTGTCCTAGAAGAATCGCTAGTTTTGGTGCTTTCCGAAGCCAAATCGGTAGCAAAATGATTGGGGATATCAAGGGTTTAATGGGTGTGAAAGGAGAAGTTGAGATTAAGAAAGTGTTGCATTTTGGGTCTTTGAACAATGTCATGATGAGTGTTTTTGGGAAAAGTTATGATTTTGAAAATGGGAGTGGTCATGAACTTGAACAGTTGGTTAGTGAAGGGTATGAGTTACTTGGTATCTTTAACTGGAGTGATCATTTCCCAATCCTTGGGTGGTTGGATTTACAAGGGGTCAGAAAAAGATGCAGAAATTTGGTTTCCAAGGTTAACATATTTGTGGGTAAGATTATTGATGAACATAGAAGGAAAAGGGTTGATGGGGTACTGAGCAATGGAAGTGCTGGTGACTTTGTTGATGTCTTACTTGATTTAGAGAAAGATGATAGCCTCAGTGACTCTGACATGGTGGCCGTTCTCTGGGTAAGTCATTTCATATTCTTCTTTTGAGTCTTTGACCATACAAAAGTTGTTCCTTTTTTTAGTTCCTGGTTTATCTGATTACCCAACAATATACTTCTTGCTGCATATTTCTATATTTGGTTTTTTCCTCAAAATATGACTCTTTAGTCTTTTAGTAGTTATCTTATATGGTTTGTTGTTAATATTTCGGTTGTTGGAGGTTGGAAGCAGTTAAGTACTGAAGTAGTTTCTTCAGAGTCTTAGACTCTTATTATAGGCTCCTTTTTCCTTCTTTTGGGTGCCTTGGAGTGAATATAGTTTCTTGTTTTTATTTGTGGTTTCTGCAATATGTTTTACTCTATACATATATATAAGATCATGTAAGAATTAAATGTTTACCTAATGTCTTATCCTTTTGTTAAGCAGTAGTTGTGAGTTCTAATTCTAACTATTGTTGCATTTTTTTTTCTCTTTCAGGAAATGATCTTTAGAGGGACTGATACAGTAGCAATTCTACTAGAGTGGATTCTGGCAAGGATGGTTCTACACCCTGATATTCAATCCAAGGCACAAGCTGAAATCGACTCAGTCATCGGAGCTTCCAGGCCTGTCTCGGACTCAGACCTTCCGAACCTTCCCTATCTTCTAGGCATCATCAAGGAAACCCTCAGAATGCACCCCCCAGGTCCCCTTCTTTCATGGGCTCGTCTTGCTATTCATGATGTTCATATTGGTGAGAACTTCATTCCAGCTGGAACTACTGCAATGGTCAATATGTGGGCCATTACTCATAATGAAAAAATATGGTCAGAGCCAAACGAGTTCAAACCAGAAAGATTTGTGGATGAAGATATTAGTATCATGGGTTCCGATTTGAGGTTAGCACCATTTGGGTCTGGGAGACGGGTGTGTCCTGGGAAAGCCATGGGAATGGCCACCGTACAGCTCTGGCTTGCTCAGTTACTTCAGAGCTTCGAGTGGGTTCCTGCTGAGAATGACACTGTTGATTTATCCGAGTGTCTTAAATTGTCACTTGAAATGAAAAAGCCATTAATCTGCAAGGCTGTTTCTAGGGGTTAGATGTTATCTTGGTTATGTCTTGGGGTTTGTCTTAACTTTCTTTTTTAGAAAGGAGTTAGTGGATTGTAATCTGCTTGATTTTGGGAACACTTGGGTAGTTTAGAAGGTTGATTAGGTAGTGGTTATCTTCTAACCATAATTAGATGTTTGGTTTGTTTCTTGTTTCCTAGAATTTCACTGTTTTTATACTAGATGAACAAACTAGGATTATATGTTTTCTTTTGGTGATAGCAAAATGGTGGTGCAATCAGCAGCACTCAGCAGTGAATGGCTTTATATGAATTGCATCTTTTGACAGTATATGAATGGAACTACAGATCTTTGATGACTTTACAGTTCTTGATGCACTTTATGAAATTGTAATTACTGCTTGCCAAATTCCTTAATCATGATCATACACACTTCATGCTATGTTTTGGGAAATAACAAAAAAAAAAAAGCCCTATGCCTTTTCTTGTTTGACATAATATGTCATTAATCATAATACATTTATGGTGAATTCAAATTTTGTTAGGCCATGTAATTCCCATGCGTTGTTTCATATTATTTCCATGTCAGTAAACTATTTACTGCTCAGTCTTACTCTTTTTTTTTACCCTCGAAACGCATCTTTTCTTATGCAAGTTTTACTTGAATTTGATAGTCTTTCTTTGCAAAAACATGTGTCGCCGTGTTTTCAAACCTTCAGTTTGGCAACTGCAATAAAACCTCTATATAAGAATATCTATAAGAAATAAACTCCATATAAGAATAAGAAATTCCGGTCCCGAATTAGCTTAATCTTTGTAAAAATTACCTTTATATAAAAATAATCTCTCTATAAGAATATTTTCTTACTGTTCCAAAGATATTCTTAGATAGAGGTTTTACTTAATATTTTCATCTTTTACATATAAGAACTGAGATGATTAACAACAGATAAATACAAGGGTAAATCTTTGATTCTTCTTACTTATGATCTCTACAGAAGGCTATCCACTACTTTGAATAAAAGCTTCATTGCTTTGTTCATAAACATAGCCCTCTTATCTTTATTCCTCTACAAATAACTTTCTGCTTCTTTTTTCACTAAATATCACCTTTTGAGTGATTCTCCGCCCATTTATTTATGAGTCTTTTCGAAATATCCTTGTATTGCATTATGTTAATTAGATAAGATTCCTAGATGACTATAGAGAGTTCAAGTGTTTAGCTACAAACTTGATCATCTCTAGCAGTGTTAAGATCTCTACATTTCATTTGCACTTTGTAGTACAATCTACAAATGATTGAAGAATAAGAACCCCCCTAACCCACCAAATGATACGTCTCAGTGCTTTTTATGTTATTCCAAATCCGCCATAGAATATATTTTGCAATGAGTTGTGCCTGTAAAGGTTTTTCTTCTCTTTTTTACCCATAAAAAGTAGATGCATTGCGCCTTTGAATATCCAAATGACAGTTTTTCCCAAACCAGTGCAACTTGCTTTGTTTACCTCTCATTATCTCCCCCCTCTTTCTCATTGATTCTCCTGTCATATGTCTATCTCCTAATATTCCATACTACCCCATTGCCTTCATAAGTATTGGTTTAGGAAAAAAAAACTAAGATTGACATCGATCTTATACAGTGACCATTCGTAAATCTTGTCTAAATTTGGAATAATTCGTACCGCTATCAAATCTACCCATTTCATCAATAGGTCTACTTCACTCGTCTTAGACATCTATTTTGTCGAGAAACGGAATCAATTCATCGCGTATTTGCTTTATTCCGATTGCCCCATATTCTTTTCAACGTATCATATCATGTATTACACCACAAATATTGATCAAGGAAAGCTAAAGTTCACATTATAATAGGTGGCTGGACGTTTCTCATGTTAGCACACTCCCATTGCATGGATTCATGCCTAATTCAAAATATAAACTAGGTAGTTTTGTTTTTCAAAAGAAGAATTTAAATGCATTAGAGTGGAAAAAAATGGAAAGAAAGGAAGATGAGATACTGGGGGTACAATTCTAATGGCCATTTTAAAAGTTACAAAGACATGGAATTTGTATTTGTCTCTGCAAAAAAGGAGCATATATGTACATTTGATCACGAGAAAGGGAGATAATATATTCCTCTTGACTATATTATGCCCATTCAGTTGGGGTTTTGATCTACAAAATCGAAATCTTTTACCCTTCTCCTTGAAGTTCCATCTTTTTTCAGGGTTTGAACACAAGTACTTGTTGTCTTTTGTCTGTCAATAATGTGGTCAAGTACATCTGGTTTCAGGCATAAAAAAGTTGTGGGAATATTTTGTACCAGATTGTATTCCAATTTCTCGTGTAGAGTCATGGTATTGGCCTGCTGGGGTGCTTTAGGACTTTAGAGATCTTGGCTAAATCCAGTACTTAGCCTTTCCCCCCATTTCGTTCTTCTTTTCCATAACTTTACTTCTTTAACTAAGAATATCAATGAGATTATGAGAATGTAATAAGATTTGATTTTGTTTTAACAAATGTAAAAATCCAAACTCTTTGTCAATTCATTCGTCGAGTATGCTAGTGTGTGCATCATTGACTTTATCATTGCAGCTTATAATCATCACCATAATCGGTCATAACGTCGTCACCGTTCCATAATCCCATACGATAATTTATGATTAGTTATCCTATACTGTGGTTGAAATCCATCTTAATCTGCAACATTATGACACAACATGCTTTGCTCTTTTAAGCACCTTTTGATCAATGTGAACTCATAGAAAGTCAAGTTTTTTCATATGCAAAACGTACAAACTTAAAATTGGTATACGTAGTTAGTTGAAACATTATTGCCTAAACCTGAAAACTAACATGGAATTATGGTATAATTATCAAAAAGCTAGTTTGGCATGTCAAAAGGGAATCCTAATTTTTTCCTAACTTCTTTCCTTGAACTTTGAAAGGAAATTAAAGGGGTTTGCCAAAGCAATGCAGAGATAACTATGGTTGAGTGTTCAAAGTTCAAACTAGAATAAGAAATACTTAAGGGCAAAAATGTTGAACTCTGGGCGGTTAGGGGAAGGTTCATTGAAACCACTTTTGCCTATAAATTTAAAACTCATGCTTGATGAAGCAATAAGAGAGGACCAGTATGGTAGACTAGTAGCATTTTAGTATATGCATTAAATTTTATACCATCCTTTATCTAAAACTTGTTGTAGAGATATTTGGCAATGCAGAAAGGGACTACTCAATGACAATGCAGAAAGGCAATACTTGGGAGATGGAGTGAATGATAACACAACCTTAGTTGAAGATTATAAAAGTATGGCAATGTATATATCATTTATTACTCTCCTTTTTAAGCTTGCATTATGTTTATATGATTTGTATAATAGATGATGATCAGAAATGATATTATTCTCTTGTTCGATTCACTTATCCTAAATATTTCACTCGATGATGATGATGATTTTTTTCGGTGCATTCTTTCGTAACATATCCGAATCCAGTACCCTTATACGGCTTTACCTTGTGAGGATTCCACATTCGAATATAGTAAGAATCACCCCGTGCATGAACCCCCAACCGTTCTTTGAAGCAACGGATATAACTAGTTAAATCCAAACCCCCTGCACTCTCAGATTCTATAAACCACTAAATTGTGGGGCTAGAATGTGAATGGGACGGGTTGCATATGACCATGTGTATTCTGTTAGATGTCTTTGAGTATTGCCTGCATGATTGATTTTTTATGCAAGATTGCAGGTCCTCAAATGACTAGACATTGGAATTCTGTCACTGTAGCCTTTGCAGATTTAAGACCGTAATTAGAGTATATTGGTTATGTTTTTACGCTTCCTTTTGATTCTCTTGTCCATAACGATGGCGTTTAGGCAGGTTAATTTGGTGTGGATTGTGTTTAGAATCTTCTGATCAAACTCCACTAGTGTGTCAATTTGAGTTTGGAGTATTTGGACCTCAGCACATAATCCCAAGTTCTGGCTAGAAAATGTAAAACCAATCAACCCCAAGCCTATTGAGGCTATTGCTGCGAACAAATATCCATAGTATTTTCTTCAAGCCAGGGTAGCGCAATCCAACTTTTTGGTTAAAGTTTTGAACTTATACAGTAGGCCTTAGAAACCTCGGTATGACTGAACCTCATTGGAAAGAAAAGCATCTGGTGTTAGAAATTCAGAAGCTTAACAATTTGAAATGTAGGAAGGTATACCCTCCTACCGTAATCTCTACATCGCAATCTAGTTTTATTAAAGGAAGACAAATCCTTGATGGAGTATTGATAGCAAATGAATGTGTGGATTCTAGACTTCGTCAAAATGTTCCGGGGTTAGTTTGCAAGCTCGACTTTGAAAAGGCGTTTGATAATGTGAATTGGAAATTCCTAAATGAAGTCTTATTCAAAATGGGCTTTGGTGGTGTTTGGAGAGCATGGATTAGAAATTGTTTAACATTCTCGAAGTTCTCGGTTCTTGTTAATGGATCATCATACGGTTATTTTGGTAGTGAAAAGGGGCTCCGCCAAGGAGACCCACTATCTCCATTTCTTTTCACTATCGTTGGTGAAGTCCTAAGTTGTATGTTATGCAAAGCTTAAGAACTTAATCAAATCTCGGGCTTTTCGGGTAAAGGAGGGGAGAACCAAGATAAATCACTTGCAATTTGCCGATGATACAATTATTTTTCTTGATGCTAAGAGAGAACGAGTTGATGCCCTACGTTACCTTTTTCTTTGTTTCGAGCTAACATCCGGTTTGAAGATAAATTTCTCTAAAAGTAGCTTATCCGGGGTCGCCTTTGAAGAGGGAATTGAAAATTTTGCTAACATGTTAGGTTGCAAATTTGCTAGTTTTCCTAGTATCTATCTTGGCCTTCCTTTGGGAGACAAAGTGGGAGGCACCCGAAAATGGGAAAAGATGCTCGAAAGTTGTGCGAAAAGAGTTGCTTCTTGGAACGGTAAAACTCTAGCAAGAGGAGGTAAGTTAACTCTCATCAAAAGTGTCTTGGCTAGTCTACCCATTTACTATCTCTCTATGTTTCTTACTCCATGCTCGATCCATTACTAAGAAAATTGATAAGTAGTGAGAGATTTTTTATGGGATGATGATCTTAACAAGAAAAGAATTCACAATGTCGGTTGGAAAAATGTCACTAAATCGAAGGAAAAAGGTGGTCTTGGCATAAGAAGAACTAAGCAAGTGAATTCGGCTTTGCTAAAAAAATGGTGGTGGCTCTTTGGTCTAGAGAAAGATGCATTGTGGAGGAAGATTATTGTTGAGAAATTTGGCGAAACTTCTACCGGTTGGGAAACTTTCCAACCCAAAGGTTCAAAAGCTTGTGGTTTAATATTTATAAAGAACTCGAAGATTTCAACAAAGGTATTAGATTCAAGATCGGCGCGGGCAAAGAAACTAGATTTTGGGAAGATTGTTGGCTTGGTGATGGAAGATTATGTGACATGTTTCTCTGGCTTATGAGGCTTCAAGGACCAAAGAGTTTGTGGTGTCTAGTATGTATGAAGCTAGTGAAGGTGGTATAGGGTGGAGGTTTATGTCTAGAGAAAGATACTCTCGGTCCATTTCAAGTGAAGTCTCAACTATCTCAAATCTTCTTTCTTCCATCACTATTCAAGAAGGCGTTTTGGATAGTAGAATTTGGGTCGGAAATAAGCATGGTTACTATACGGTTAAGGATGGTATTAGGAATGAAGAAGATCAAGATGAGCCAAATTTTCCAACCGATGTTGTTTGGAACCGTGAGTATCCTTGTAAAATCAACTTTTTTCTTTGGCTTCTTTCGCATGATAGGATAATGACGGCGGATAAGTTAATAAGAAGGGGTATGGATGTCTCTAGTTTATGTTGTTTTTGTGACGAAGATGATGAAACTAGCTCTCATTTAATTTATGATTGTTGGAGGACCCGGAGAATTTGGGACTACTTTGTTGAAGGATGCCTTCCTCGGTGGACTTATGAATCAAATTTAACCGCAAATGTGAAGTCTTGGAAACTTAATTGGGGAGACGAAAGACTTAGCCGTATATAGAATAACATCCCGGTTGCAATTTGGTGGTGCATATGGAGAGAGTGAAATGCAAGAGTCTTTGAAAACAAAAAGAAAAGTTTGGTAAGCCTAATTATAAATGTTAAACTTCAAGCTTTCTTTTGGGTCGAATCAAACATAAGGATGCTCGGTCTAACGGCGAATATGGTGGTAGCTTTATGGGACTCTTTATTTCGGCATTCGTGAGCTTGTACCTTTTTATCTTGGGTAACCGAATTCCCCTTCGGTTATCTTTTCTTTTTTGTTTCGATTGTAATCATTGGGTTGAGGTACCCCTCTTAAATACCTCTTTTCTCAATGAAATTCTCTTTTACCGATCAAAAAAAAAAAAAAAAACACAGAACACTTACATATGAAATCGCCGCTTCTTAAAAAGTGGTGGTGGAGATTTGATACGGAGAAGAATGCTCTTTGGAGAAAGATCATTTTGGAAAAATTTGGTGGAACTTCAACGGGTTGGGAAACTCTCCAACCTAAAAGGCCAAAGTTGTGTATGCTTGTGGCATAATATCTACGGTGAGATTCAAGACTTCAACAAATATGTGAGATTTAGGATCAGTCCGAGGAATGAGATTAAATTTTGGGAAGATCTTTGAATTGGAGATGGTGTTTTATGTAAAAGATTTCCATTGGATTTTGAAGCTTCAAGAACTAAGAGACACGTGGTAGCTCGATTATATGGAATCACGAGTGACGGAATTCAATGGAAGTTTATGTTTTGAAATAGGTACTCTCAAACGACGAAGAGGTAGCTTCCATACACTCACTTTTAGATATGGTGAATATTCAAGGAGTTATAGATTCTATATTATGATTGGTTGACGAAAATGGTAAGTTCAATACTTTTACGGTCAAGAATGGGGTTAATTCACTTGTGGAGATCAATGAGCTAAATTTATTTCTTTGGCTTCCTTATTATATGAAAGATTGAAGACAGACGGTAAATTGATTATAAGGGGTATTATTGTGGATATGTAGTGTCCGTTTTGCGAGGAGGAAGATTAAATAAGTGCCTACTTGTCTTATGAGTATTGGAGTACTAGGTGAAAAATGAGGGGTACCGAAATACTACCAACTTTTCGTTTTGGCTCGTGAGTCTTATGGTTTAAGTTTGGACGATCTCATAAATCAATATCCAAACTCTAATAACTGGAGTTGTAATCTTAGGGATCAACTCGACAAAGTTGGGACTTTGGAGTTAAACTCTACAGTTATTGAGGTACTACTTGGTGCTTTAATTATACTATCAGAGATATAATGCGGAAAGTAAAAGCACACAAGACACCAAAGATTTTTTTAACGAGGAAACTGCCTTGCAGAAAAACCTCAGGACCTCGTCCAGATTGAACACCGAGTACAAACTGACTACAAACACTAGCCTACTATAAGACTTCGTTCTGGGATGTAGCAGAGACCAACTCAAGCCCTCCAAGCGAATTGGTTACTGTCGCACTCCTTACGTCTCTAGATCCCCCACAGATCGTCACGCACTTGATTCCCCCAGCTGACGTCCTTTACAGGCCTAGGAGTTGCTTTGACCGCTGTCAAAGGCATGTGTCAGCAATACTGGCTTTGCAACCTAATTGTTGACGTATGGTCTAACTGTCCTCTATCAGTTTACCACACACAAGTTGACTTCCTTCGGATTGTTAAATCCAGGTCATACGGAAATCTACTTCACAAATCGGGGCTGACAAGCAAACCGAGTAAGCCATGCCCAACTTATCTCTACCTCAGTTATACACGAAGAATCACTTAAGAAACTTGTATAACTGGAGCTAACTAGGTCTTATAACACCGACTGCAGCCGTGCGTTGCTACCTTTCAACCTTGTGTGTAACATATCAGTTCTTGAATAGCCGTATAGCAGAAGAGACGGACTATGGAATAGACAAGAACGTGATCAAGTTACCAAGGTTACAGGTTAATCCGATTTCAACCAAAGATGGTCTCAATCTCCTACCTGTGCTTCCCAACTCTCAAAAGAAGTCTTTTATAGTCGTAGGGAGTTCCCAAAGGAGCTGCAACCTATAGAGGATGACTATACCACAACAAGCATTCACCGAAGTGAAAAGAGTTTACGCTACCTTCCCTAAGGACCTTCACGTATGCTTGATGCTTGCGGTATTTGTCCGTAGACACCTCTATTTATAGCATTCAATAAGATAGGTTGCTTTGGAATAAAGCAATCAATTACTTGTCCCACAAGTTAAGGAAACCCTAAACTTGCCAACCAAGTAATATAGATTAATATCAATTGGAATTCTTTTTAAGTTTATCTGCCAAGTGTTTTGTTAGCTCAAAAACACTTCAAGATAGAATCCAACAGACCTGAGATAATCTTTATCTTATTGACTCATTGAGGATCGTTAGATGGACCACAAAAGATATTTATGTGATATACAAGTCCATCTAAGAGATAAAGGAGTTTAGAGTTTGACTCAAGTGAAATTCTGAAAGAATATCCACTAAATCCGACACCAGCAAAGTAACCAACATTGGATTCGCGTACAGGTTCGCGAAATGTTCAGTCACTTTGGAACTCAGAAGAATTCCGAGTTTCTGGTTTGCGAACCGGTTCGTGAACCGTCCGCCTGTCAGATTTCATCAAATCTGGATTCCGCTGGAAGTACTGGGCTTAGCCAGAACTTAGACGTGTGTACGCCCTCAGCTGTAATCCATTGACTCTTTGCTCAAGAGTACTCCTTTAGATTCATCCATTTCCAACTAACGATTTGCAAGCAAACCATTGTAATGGACACATGGCACCGAATCTGTCTCATTCATTCTGGTACTCACAGTATTTGTGGGAGCAAACACTGGTCATCACACAAGGTCACGTTAGACAAGAATACGACCTCAATCGCTATTATCACTACTAAAGTAGTCGACTATATTTCGAAAGAATAGAGAAAGTAGAATAGAAGAATTTTCATAAAAGTCATAACTCCTACTAACCTTTTATCGATGAAGAATAATTGATGTCTTCTTTGTCTTCACAGTCTTCATCTTCAAGGTCTCTACTACTTTGTCTATATCCCAATTCCGAAATCTAAACTCTAGTAGGCTAAATCAAGAATTGAGTTTTGACACCTAAAACTGACAACTAGTTTGACATACCAACGCTAGTGGGTTTGACCGGACAATGCCCTAACAATCTCCCCCTTTGTCAATTTTAGTGACAAAACCAATTTACATATGGATTCAAATAATATACAATAAAGTACTAACCAAATGTATCTCTTGATTTCTTGAATTCTTCAACTTCTCCCTTGAGTCTTGATGTGTTCATTAAACTCTTGTTGATGAATCTGTAGTCAGCAGTCACAACATATCCAGCTCAAACAACCATAAAGGTACGCTTAAGCTTACGTGGGTTAGTATGCTCATCCCACATGTTGTTTGTGCGTAAGAGTAAGAATCTGAGCAAATTTTAAAGTTGGTTTATCAGAACTTTTAAAGTGATTCTACTCATTCTTTATACGAAGCTTGATCTCAGCTTTAATTACTCCCCCTTACTTGATACTTTGTGAAAAGCACAACAAGTAAGCACATGATGTTCTCCCCCTATGGTTATGAACCACAAGAAGTAAGAACCATATGTATTCTCCCCCTATTTGTCACAAAAATATGACAAAGTAGTTTGAGACTAGGGTTTCATACACCTATAATAACAGGTGAAGCTAAGTACTCGCATATCAAGTTTAAAGATGGTATACTTAGGTAATCTGAACAACAAGATTCCTGAGTTCTCACCTTATGGAGAAATATAGATACACATTCTCCCAATATTCCACATCCACGCTCCCCAAAATGATTTGTTATTAAGCGCAAGTTCAAATAAGAACTCTCCTCCATGTGGTGTCATTCAATAAAGAACAACTGACAAAGACTAACATGGACAAGAACAATTAAATGTTATCCAGTTTTGCTTTGTTAATAATCTCTTTTCCTTAGCCACTTTTTTTCGGAAAAAGAGTTTATGATTTCGAGCTTGGAAAACTTCTAGAAATTATACAACCAAAAGTTTCTTAATCGTGAGAAAAAGCATAACTTTTGTAAATACGACGTTAATGTTTCCTTTGACATGTGAGTCTCTCCCGAGATTTATGAGGCCATGTTTATAATTGGATGAACCAAAGTATAACATGAAGCCTCTTGTGAATTTTCCTGTATACTTGAACGGTTTATAAATAAAGCATGAGCAACAATGCTAAATTTAAACTTCAAGCAACAAAACATCAAAGAGTATTAAAGTTAATACAGACGATGTTCAAGCGGAACTAGTTCACACAACACAAAGCAAAGTTTAACAAAAGAATAAAGAGATAATAAATTACTCCATATCCTCGTCGTCTGATGGAAAGTCATATTCATCGACTTTTCTCTGAAGTTCTTCAGCACTCTCAGGATGGAGTGACTTGGCTAATTCCACGACATCTTCGAGACCCATACATTTGTACCGGAGTTGCAATCTTCTGTCGGAGTTGTGCGATGAGGGGATCTTCAGGAGCCATGGCTCTACTGTTATGTCGCATCAATATCTCAAAAGACACTTTGGTGAAGATACCTGGACTTTCTCCTTTTGATCCAATAGGAGCAATGCCTCTTTCTCGACACAATTTGGTGATGAGACAAGGAAAGCCATAACTTCTGTTCTTACTCTGTGATATCTTGATCATTTGTCTGATGATAAGACCAGGAATATCAATTGCTTTGTCACCCCGAACCAGATGATAAACAAGTTCCACCATATCCCTACTCCACTTGTATCTATTAAGGAACAAGGGAATAAGATTCTGAGAAGCAAGGATCCCAAATGCCTTCAGATGAAGTGGAATTCCTTTGATACTTACTTTTCCATCTAGCCATCCAGGATTGTAATCTAGAACTCCTTTGATGAGCGTGTCATCGGATGGCCTTTCCCTTGCAGGTTGTGGAAGTATGAAGTCACACAGAGTACTTTGAGTAGCTCTCATTACCTGTTTTTACCTGCAAAAACAATGTACCGTCTTTGGGTACTTTCGTAGTGCTCGGAGATCAAAGTCGAACAAGACAGGCCTAAACCAAGGATGGCCGTTCCCGTCTTGCTTCGGTCACAGAGAGGATAGAGGTTGGTCTAGGGAGGAAACCAGCGAAGAAACTTGAGATCGGGTTGAGGATGTGTTTTGGGTGTAAGAGTTCAAGATCTCCGTCGTGAAGTCGACTGGAAATCTCCAAGGCTAGAAACGTGT
>JAJJMA010129282.1:20036-34580 GCA_023529015.1 Papaver nudicaule | reverse complement strand
AGTTTGTAAAAACCCTAAAAATCATACAATCAAAAGTTTCTTGATCGTGAGAAAAAGCATAACTTTTGTAAATAGACACAGCTTTGCATCACTAACGAAGTAATGGAAAAAGTTATGTGTTGCAATAAGATTGAGGTAGACAAATCAAGTATTGCAAACATCATTAATAATCATCTAAAAAGAACTTTTATTAATGAAATAAAGTAGTACATGCTGAAAAACTCTAAAAAGCATGAAAAGGCAAACTACTTTTCAGATATTCCTTGGGCAAAAGTAAGAACAAGTTCTCACAAGGAATCAACTAATCTGATTTATTATGGAAGAATATAAACTAACTATGAAAAAACTAGCTTATTCAGCAGATTTGCTCATGGAAGGCTTGTCTTTTGTTTTCTTGACATCATTGAAAACAATCTTTTTGCCATTGACAAGTTCCTTTATTTGTGTTTTCATGAGCATAATCTCAGTCATCACTGCTTCCATCTGGAGACCAAGCAAATCACAGTTTCTCATGTTTCTTTTGTGCTGAGGAAACATCTCTCTGCACCATTTGATGACATCGTACAAGACATCACCATTTATCATGTCAGCTTCTTCCAAATTTTGATAGCCATA
Source organism: Papaver nudicaule (assembly GCA_023529015.1). Lineage (NCBI taxonomy): Eukaryota > Viridiplantae > Streptophyta > Magnoliopsida > Ranunculales > Papaveraceae > Papaver > Papaver nudicaule. The sequence continues at coordinate 33,965 of JAJJMA010129282.1, read as the reverse complement.
GGCAAAATATCTAGCAACTTTAGGCTCTCTTCCTTGGATGTTAGGAGGAGTTATGTCTTTATCAACCAGAATTCTCTTTTTTCTACTTCCCGTCATGCTGTGCTTTCTCAAGATTAGAGTAAGTAAGCAGGTAAACACTTGAATGAATTAATCCTTCAGGTGTTGGGGTATTTATAAGAATAAAATACCAGGAAGGATTGACTCAAATATTGTATTCCCAGAGTCCCATCAGGTTTGCATTCTAAGATTTGAGTAGATTTCGAAAACAAAGTTTTTAGTTTTCGTAAAGAGAAAATGATGCCACCTGGTTGATAAGTGTTGCTTCCCTGAGTTTTACGTACGGAAAACACTTGTTACACGGTTCGCGAACTGGTTCGCAAACTGATCAGGTCCGATTATGGACGCAGTGTTTCTGCTGTGTACGTCCCTCAGTAGTTTTTTTTCTCAATGGCAATAGAGTTTTTGCCAATGGGTATTGGATAAGTCAGGATGTTAGTCCTGTTATAAAGCGTTCCTTATTTCCAGTACAAAAATAAGGAAGCTCGTTTTACACCAGAACTTAGTGTCTTGGTGAGTTCCTTGAGACTCACCATTTTTCCGCCATCGTTTAGACTTGCTAGATGACTTTCCCTTGAAGTTGTCATAGAAGTTACTCTTGTCATGGTATGACCCAGTGTGGGAGGAACTTCTAGACTTTTTCTTTTGGGAGTGATTTCGTTTAGGGAAATCAGACAACACCTTATTTAACTCCTCTTGAGTGTCCAATCGATCAAGATGGGATTGGTTTCTTAATGGAGTGGTTGTCCTGTTCGGAGACTTTCCTTGTGAGGCTAAAAAAGTTGTCTTAGTCCACGGTTGATTATGTCTCCATTTTTCAGTAATAGTTCTGCCATCTTTCGTGGGTGAAGATGATCTCTTGTAGGTTTAACGTTCTTTCTAGGGATCACCCGTGGATTAGGCTTGCAGAGTTCAGACACGTTCTTTAGTACAAGGTTTAACGTGTGTTGCAGCTGATCAATATGCTTGTCCTTCTTCTGACTATTACAATTTCTTTGGTGGTGTCCTTTCTTTTTACAGAACCGACATGTGATTTCATATCTTTTACCACCCTTCTGCTTATCACTATCATTATCCGAAGAATCAGATAATGTAGTCACTACATTCATGGTGACTGAAGGTTTTGCTCTTTTATTAGTGACCTCGTCAGATACAATGACTCTTTCTGATGCAGATGTGACAGGTGGAGTGCGCGGATTTTTCACATTGCTTCTTGAAGTCTTTTCTGATTTACTATAGATCTGGGACAAATCCATAAGTTTCAGATTTTCTTCTTCAAGAGGTTTGCATCTTTCTTGAGTATTGGCTAAGTGATTTTCTACATCCTTTTTACTGATGAGAATGTTTTGAATCTCCACATCGTGTTTTTCCGCAACTTGTTGTTCACGATTTTGACTCAAAGCAAGAGCAGTTTCTAAACAAGAAATTTTCTCTTTAGAATCTCTGAGTTCTTGAACAACTATTTCCAATTTCTGGAGTTGTTGTTCTAGGAGTTCTGACAATGAGCATTCACGAGTGAGTGCATCATTGAGATCACTTAGATTTTGAACATATTTTTCTCCCAGAGATATGTATTCCTCTGTCTGTTCAATATTGAGATTTCTGGGTGAAGGATCGTTCTGGGTTACTGCAGCTTTTGTGAGTTTACCAAAATTTATTCCAACCTGTTGAGAAGCAGGTGGAGTGGATATCTTTGGAGTAGACAATCCTAATGACTTTGAGTAGTCAAAGCCTGATCCTTTCATTCTGACGTTATTTCACGAACCACGATAAACACAGACAGTTACGTCTTTTATGTGTTCACCTGCTCTGATACCAATTGAAAAAGCAGGGGTACCGAAATACAACCAACTTTTCGTTTGGGCTCGTGAAACTTATGGTCAGATCTGGACGATCTCAAAAATCAATATCCAGATCTGTTAACCTGAGTTTGGATCTCAAAGGATCAGTCCGACACAAGACAGGGTCTTGGTAAATCCAATGGATGGATTGGGGACAACGATCAGGTTATTAATAACGTACTTCTTGTGTTTGCTTTAATTATATAATCAGAGGATATAAAGCGGAAAGTAAAGCACACAAGACACAAGAGATTTTTTTAACGAGGAAACTACGACTTGTAGAAAACCCTCGGGACCTCGTCCAGATTGAACACCACACAGTACAAACTGTCTACAAACACTAGCCTACTATAAGACTTCGGTTTGGGATGTAGCAGAGATCAACTCAAGTCCTCCAAGCGAATTGTCTGACGTCCTTTACAGGCCTAGGAGTTGCTTTAACCGTTGTTAAAGGCTTGTGTCAACAATTTCGGCTTTGCAACCTCAATTATCAACTGTATGTTTGAACTGTCCTCTATCAGATTGACATACACAAAGTGACTTCCTTCGGATTTCTCCAGGTCATACGGAAATCTACTTACAAGCGGGGGATGACAAGTAAACCGTGTAAACTATGCCCAACTTGTCTCTAACTCAGTTGTAAACGAATAATCACTTAAGAAAATTATACAACTGGAGCTAACTAGGTCTTACAACACCGAGTGCAGCCGTGCGTTGCTTCCTTTCAAACCTCGTATGTAACGTATCAGTTCTTGAATGGCCTTATATCAGAAGAGAAGGACCGTAGAATAGACAAGAACGTGATCAGGTTACCAAGGTTACAGGTTACTCTGATTTCAACCACTTAGGTCTCAATCTCCTACCTGTGCTTCCCAACTCTCAAGAGAAGTCTTTATAGTGGTTAGGTAATTCCCAAGAGGAACTGCTACCTAATAGAGGATGACCATACCACAACAAGCATTCACCGAAGTGAAAAGAGTTTTACGATCACTTCCACAAGGAATCTTCACGTATGCTTGATGGTTGCGGTTTTTTTCCTTAGACACCTCTATTTATAACACTCAATAAGATAGGTTGCTTAGGCTTGTTCCACAAGTTTAGGAAACCCTAACTTGCAAACCAAGTAAACATAGATTTATCTCAATTGGAAATCTTTTAACATTTATCTGCCAAGTGTTTTATTAGCTCATAAACACTTCAAGATAAATATCCAACAGACCAGAGATAATCTTTATCTTATTGACACATTGAGAACCGTTAGATGGACCACATAAGATATTTCGTGATAACCAAGTCCAACTAAGAGATAAAGGAGTTCAGAGTTTAACCCGTGTGAAAATCCCAGAGAATATTCACCTTGGCTGGTTCACAAACCGTCCATCTGAATCACGACCAAATGCATCGAATCTGAGGTTCACGTACTAGTACGCGTACAAATTGATACTTTGGAACTCAGGAGAAATTCCGAGTCTCAGTTCACCGTACGGTTTGGGAACCATCATTTTCCAGATTAGGGTTTAACTTGGATCCGCTGGAAGTTCTGGGCTGGACCAGTACTTAGACGTGTTATACGCCCTCAACTATAATCCACTGGACTCTTGCTCAAGAGTACTCCTTTAGATTCACCCATATCCAACAAGTGATTTGCAAGCAAACCATTGCAATGGACAAATGGTGTCGAATCTATCTCATGCATTCTTGTAAACTTAGTATTCGTGGGAACAAATACTAACATAACTCATGGTCATGTAGACAAGAACACGATCTCAATCGCTATTAGTATCACTACTAAAGTAGCCGACTATTTCTAAAGATAGAGTAAGTAGAATAAAAGAATTTCCATAAAAGTCATAACTCCTACGAACCTTTTGTCGATGAAGAATAATTGATGTCTTATTTGTCTTCACAGTCTTCGTCTTCAAGGTCTCTACTACTTAGTCCATATCCCAATTCTGAAATCTAAACTCTAGTAGGCTAAATCAAGAATTGTGTTTTGACATCTAAAACTGACAACCAGCTTGACATACCAACGCTAGTGGGTTTGACCGGACAATGCCCTAACACAAGTAAACTTGTTACTTTCGATAGATGTTTGCTTGCATTGAGTTATTTTCCTTTGATTCAAATTATTAACATTAATAGCTCACAAGTAATTACCTTAAATAAATTACTTTTAATGATAACTTTGAATTCGTTAAAACATAGGTTTTTTTTACATCATTTGGTTTTCTTAAGGAATTTTCTCAATTAAGACGATCACTAATTGTTGCGACTTCTTAGTTTATGATCGCTACTTAACTTAAGTAAACTTGATCAAAATAAAAAAAGAATCATGATCTAGTCACACTAAGCACTGTGTCACAAGTCATGCAAGTGTGTGAAAATATTTCCACAAAATCAAAGAAGGAATGTGTTTGGATTAGCCAAAATATGACCAGCACATTTAGTTCACAGATTGGTGAACCCAGAGTTAACTGATTCACGTTAACTAGGTTCACGAACTGAAGGAAAATTGGATAAAAAAACTAGTTCTTTGTTATGGTTTGAGATCCCAAAAATCTAGGTTCGTGAACCCAAAGCATGTAGGTTCACGAACTCAAAAGACCTAAGTTCAAATTCTTATATTCTTTCTCAAACTAAGTATACTTATCAAGTACCAGAAGTGCACAATCTCATTAGAGAAAAGAAAGACCCAAGCTAGTCTAATTCCTCTGAATTCATCCTAGTTTTGTTAAGCAAGAGATTGACATGAAACTTCACAAGATCAACAGTGAATGAGTTCTTCGAATTCACAAATCATACTAAAGCCATCAGCTTTGTTTCAAATGATAGAATGATAAACAATGAGTTTCCAAAGATCAAGTCATGTACTAACCTTTAGATAAGTCTTCGTAGATGTTTTCATTTGGTTTTTCAATCTCCAATCTTCAAGGTAAGCTTGATTCGGGTCTCAACCACCTAAACTGCGTTCGTCCGAAACCGACTTTAGTAGATTAACCAAGTATTGAGTTTGACATTTAACTTTGACGACCAAATTGACATACCAACATTAGTGGGTTCAATTGATCATAATGCTCTAACATGGGTGATTAATTTCTTTCAGGGTATTCGATATTTTACCTTTAATTTCTTCCTTAACATCTAATTCCTTGCAATAATCAATAATTTTCTCATCAGTTAAGCCCCCCACATAAATTTTCTTAGCAACTTCAGCACAAATATCATAATTATAACATTGATCAAAGTATTAAGCTGCCTATCCCAATGATACTTTACCCATGTGACTCCACCAGCTCTTGTATTCCACCATTCTCCCCTTTTGAGTGGTTCACTAAGATTCCCACGCTGTCACCATATTATTGTTTGGCCTACAGTCTTTAGGAAAGTCATCTCCAGTTTTTTTGCCCGATCATCCGTGGCTTCATCACACACTGCGACATAACGATGCTCAAGAAGTAAATCTTGAAACTTCACACTTCATACCCGATGAGTAAAAATCCACTTATCTAATGTGATATGATCAGTGGTATATTCCTTCAAAGGCATTAGACAACCTTCTTTGTTCCATGGGGAATTCTCGAGAATTTATTGTGGATCCTTTTTAGGGTTAAGCTTGATGACAAAGGTGTTTTTACCAACAACCTTAAATTCCCTCCTTGTATACTTTCTCCACGAATTATTTATTTCCTCTTTCACTTTTGATGGCGGCCAACATGAGTGTCAGACCATTCATCAGTAGTCTCAGATAATGCTTTTGAAATACCCACAATACCACGATTAGGTCTTATTGGCCTATTATGAATGCTAGTGATACATTTTGTTGGTGATTGACACGAGTTGGTAATTGGGATTAATCTCCATGTCGTAGAGAGTGTTGGTATTGAAAACAATGGGGAAAAAGTGATGAAACTTATTGTTTCGTGAATTGACCAAAATTACGTGTAGAATATATATTCGATTTGCTGAAAAATTGCATATGATATCTCTGAAAAAGGAAATAACCAACTTGATTGACGACATTTTTCTGGGTCAAAATAGTGAAATAGAGAAGGAAATTTCAAAAAACAAAAGTTACAAAAGTCCTAGGGGGAATCTTTTGAATCTGAAATCTTGGGTATAACTTGCATTAAGATGGTAAATCGGTAAACTCATGACAGCTTCAAATACTTAATTATGAACAAGATCATGGTAACATAAGTTTAACATATATTCAGAAACCATCAAAGAGATAATGGGTAACAATAATGCTTGGCTAGACATTATTGTCGACATGGTGAGTAAAAAATAATTCACCAGAAACCAAAACTGGATGCACTCCATCTCAGGGATCAAGAGACCTTCCAGAATATTATAAGTTAAAAATTCCATTAGACAAAGAGAGAAAACGATTTACAATGTAGACATAGATACAAACACTTAACAAGTACATAAAAGATGAACTAGGAAAGCAAAAATTGAAATTCTACCAAAATCAGAAAAGGAGAATTACCGACGCAACATGATTACTAATGCAAATAAGTTTTATAACAAGAGAATAAGATTTCACAATGATTTTATTGACAAAAAGAACGAAAAATCAAAAAAAAAAATCGAAAAAATATAAAACTGATTCGATTCATTTTTCGTCCCAATTCACTTTCTCTCTTTTCTCAAACAAGGATCATATTATTTATGTTGTGTGTTTTAAAATGTAAAAAGTGAAAAAATGTAAAAATAAAATCCAATTGTAAATAGCCAATTTAGTCACTGCCTTTCTCAATGGTCAGCTCTCATTATTTTGCTTAACGAGGCAGCAAGTTCCGTTTCAGCAAAACAAATCCGGCTCACTTTAACAATCTGACTGCCTGACACTTCAAAAATGCCAGATGTCAACATTTCGCATCACTTATCGGCGTGGCAAAATTAGATGTTCCCGGACGAGTCATCATCACACAACTACCAACGACTCACTCACTCTCTCCATTCTCATATTCATATTCTTCTTCCTTTCAACTCTCCCCAATAAAACTTCCCCCCTCTCTAAACGAACCAGAAATCCGCAGAGATGAATCGGAAAACTCATAATCCCCGATACAAATTCCCGGTAATAATCCTCACAATCGCACTTCTCTTCATCACTGTTACAAATGCCGCATCTCCTCCATTCCTTCTAGTAATCAGTAAAGACGATCTTGTCGACGCTGGTGATAAATCCTCATCATCGTCACCCTCCTTCGTCGACGGTGGTGATAAATCCTCCTCCTCCTCAGATGAATGGGATGAATTCGATGATTCAGATAATAAATCAGAAGATGAACTTGATCCAGGTTCATGGCGTCAGATCTTTGAACCTGATTCTGTCTCAAATATACCATCTAAATCAGATAATGATATTCTTTATTACTCTGGTCTTAAGAAAATGGTTAAAGCTGTTACTAATGGTGATTATAGATTAATGGAAGAAGCTACAGCTGAGATTGAAGCTAGTGCTGTTAAGGGGTATCCTCATGCTCAATCTACTCTAGGGTTTTTATTTGGTACTGGTCAATTGAGAGAGAAGAATGGTGCTAAAGCTTTTTTGTATCATCAATTTGCTTCTCAGGGTGGGAATATGCAGTCTAAAATGGCTCTTGCTTACAATTATTATCGGCAAAAGGTGAAATTTGGAACCCTAAATTTGACTTTATTCAATGTATTTTGACATTTTTTGTTTTTTTGCTTAAATTGTGTTGGTTTGATTGATTACAGATGCACAGCGAGGCGGTGAAGCTATACGCGGAGCTAGCAGAAGTAGCGGTGTCAAGTTTTTTGATTTCGAAGGATCCAGTGATTGAACCAGTGAGAATTCATACAGGAGCAGAGGAGAATAAAGAGGCATTGAGGAAATCAAGAGGAGAAGATGATGAGGATTTTCAGATTAGTGAGTACCAGGCACAAAAAGGGAGTGCTGGAGCAATGTATAAAATTGGGATTTATTATTATTTCGGTTTGAGAGGTGTAAGGCGTGATCATGTGAAAGCGCTAAGTTGGTTTTTGAAGGCAGTAGAAAAGGGAGAACCAAGATCAATGGAATTACTTGGTGAGATATATGCAAGAGGTGCTGGAGTTGAGAGAAATTATACAAAGGCACTTGAATGGCTTACTCTTGCATCTAAGCAACAGCATTTTTCGGCTTATAACGGAATGGGTTATCTGTATGTGAAAGGCTTTGGAGTAGAGGAAAAAAACTACACCAAAGTAAGTTATTCTGGGTTCTCTTTTTAAAATTTGCCCATGTGCTTCATTTGTTTGCTTTGGTTCTGGTCCCTTTGTCAATCCTCTCTGCACATTGTAGAAGTCTAGGAAAAGATTAGTTTTTCATTTCTAATGAAACAACACGTGATCGATGAGGTTTCAGTCCTTAGAGGAGATACTCCCAGTAGGCACACTCGAATCAAGACAATTATATTTTCAGTCGTCAATCATAGAATGAAGGATGGTTTACCACGAAATCATTGTAGCTCACCAACTACGTACATCTTAGGGTTTTCTGGCAGTCCAGTTCTTACCTGTTGTTCTCAGCCAGGCAGGAATTTATACCCATTGCTTTAATGCAGCCAAACGGAATGGCTAAGTAGCAAAGTTGGAAAAATATGTCTTAACTGTTAACTTAGTACATCTTTATCCATGTCACCCACAAGATTTAAGGATTACGTTTCCTTATTAAGTTGTCAAGCTAAAACTAATTTATTCTTGTTTTCTCAGAAAATGCATTGCAATATGCATATTTATTACATCTTTATCCATCTCACCCACATGATTTAAGGATTGCGTTTCTTTGTTAAGTTGTCAAGCTGCAACTTATTTATTCGTGTTTTCTCCGAAAATGCATATGCAATATGCATATTTAGTGTTGATTTTTTTTTAAAAAATACCCATCACTGCATTTAGTAGATATCTAATTATAAAGCTTTTTTATTACAGGCAAAAGAGTATTTTGAAAAGGCTGCTGACAATGAGGAGGCTGGTGGTCATTACAACCTGGGGGTACTGTATCTTAAAGGGATAGGTGTAGAAGAAAATGTTAACCTAGCAATGAAGTATTTCATTACAGCAGCTAATGCTGGTCAGCCCAAGGCATATTACCAATTGGCAAGAATGTTCCAGTATGGAAAAGGGCTTAAGCAGAATATCCCAATGGTGAGTTGCATTATATTTCTATGCTCTCATGCTTAAAATAGAATCTGAATACTACTTACCACTTCCAAACCTTCCTTTACGTAACGTGTGGAGCATATGGCCGTTAATTTGCCAATATGATATATGCATGTTTCTCTTCGTAAAAACATCTTCCGATAAGTGTATTCTTTAAGAAAAGTCCTGATGCATAAGCCGAGTCTTTCGACAGTTCAGGTAGACATTCCACCTAATAATTGAGATGCTTCAAAAGACTCACAGAAGGATTTTGGGAATTTTAGTGAACCATATTAAGTCTCCTTGGAGCATTGCGTTTTACATTTTATTAGAGTTGGCAACTCGCTAGGATATGTTAGTCCGAGTATGCAGAGGCATTAAGGAACTATTAACAGGATATAAAGCTGATATGTAGATGCCACTTAATAGGGTGTAGTAGTAGTTCGTTTTTGATATCCATCACCTAAGAACAAACTTAACCACAAACTAATTTCGACAAAAAGAGAGGAGTAACATGGCATACATATGGAGTTGAAGTTAGGATGCACAACATAACTCGTTTCATCAAGCACTCCGATGCTAGAAGCCATTTTTGACATATCAAGTTATGTTTTGGTGTCCGTCTGATGGTTCTGTAGGAATGAGTAGCAAAAATTGCCGATAGAAACTTGAATTTGTGATTTCATTTCATTGATGTTTAGTTGTCTCCCTTGTTAGTGCCGCCAAATTTTGTCTAATGATTGTGCTGGTGAAAGACAAATTATAAATTATAAGACATGTTGGCAAACGAATCACAAGGCATGTGGTGCAATAGCTAAGCTTCTTTCATAGTCCGCTGCGTGAAACTTAAGGAATTCAAATCATATTTGTATCATTTAGCTATTAGTATTTTCAGTGGTCAGGTTTAAATTATTAGTATCATTCAACTCATCTCTTTTTCCTTCTACTCGATCAATATCTTTGTTCTTACTCCTTTCTGAACTGAGTGCTCCTTTGTTCAGGCTACCGCGCTATACAAATTAGTTGCTGAGAGGGGTCCTTGGAGTTCCTTGTCAAGATGGGCTCTAGAGTCATACATGAAAGGTGATATAGGACAGGCGTTCTTGTTGTACTCAAGATTGGCAGAGTTAGGATATGAGATTGCACAGAGTAATGCTGCATGGATTCTTGACAAATATGGGGAGCGGAGTATGTGTATGGGAGAGTCTGGATTTTGCACAGATTCTGAAAGGTATCAACGTGTACATTCTTTGTGGTGGCAAGCTTCTGAGCAGGGTAATGAACATGCAGCCCTACTTATTGGTGATGCATATTATTACGGAAAGGTATGTTTCAGTAGTTTGGGATGTTAGAATTCTATTTCATCAAGTGATTTCTGTGTTGGTACCGTGCTTGTTTATTCAGAGCTAATTTGTTGTTGTCATTGTTCGGCCTCTTACGCAATAAACACTCCGTATATGCAGGGCACAGAGAGAGATTATGACCGTGCTGCGGAGGCTTATTTGCATGCTAAGTCGCAATCGAACGCCCAAGCTATATTCAACCTTGGATACATGCATGAGCATGGGCATGGGCGTCCGCTTGATCTCCATCTCGCCAAGCGATATTATGACCAGGCCCTAGAAATTGATCCTGCAGCAAAATTACCCGTCAAATTGGCCCTTATGAGCTTGTATGCAAGGAAAAACTATGAGAACACTATCCTGGTAAGTTCTTTTGTGGTTTGGCTTGATCTATTTGGCTTAAAAGCGATGTTTACAAATTTGAGTTTCTTAACCAAGAGAGATGTAATTCTGCAAACAAATGACTGAGAAAAAGCTGAAAATATTAGTCTTCTGTGCATGGAGATATCCAAAATATGATTAGTTTGTAGGAGCTGGTGCAAATGCGAACAAAAACGCTGTAGACATGTTTTGATATCTCGCAGTTAATAAGTAGTGTATTTACAGGTCTCCGTGCTGATTTTAAGGCCTGTATGTTGCTAATACATCTTGCTGTCTTGTTTCAGGTTGATATGATTGATGCCCTGCCTGGTTTGTTTCCGAAAGTGGAGGCTTGGGTTGATAAGGTGATAATGGACGAAGGCAATGCAACAATCCTCACCCTCTTTATCTGCCTGTTAACTGTTCTCTACCTTCGCGAGAGGCAACGAAGGCATGCTGTTGCTGCAGCTGGAGAGTTGGCCATTCCGTTTCAACCCAATAACGATAATGATTTACCAGTTGCACAAATTTAATTCTCACTCATGGTTTTTGTAAAACCTGTCATGGACTCATGGGTCGTTTCATACAGTACTCTTACAAGAAAAGGGAGACTGTTCCCTAAAAAGGAAAGACAATGTAAAAAATGAGATAGGAAATCAACTTGGAAGCTAGTTGGCATCTTGGCCCTGAAAGGGTAAAAGATGAGTGATGGGATTGTAAAGAAACATCAAAAATTGTATCATGTCCCCAATAGATTTTGTATTATACATCCAGTGAACAATTTGAATCATGGTTTTTTTTCTTACACATTGTCAACCTTTGGTCTTAGTAAGCATGGGTTTGTTGTTGATAATTTAGACCGGTAGAACATGGTAGTATGGTACTATGCCACCAAACTTATATACTAAAACAAACTTAGCTTTTGCTAGTGAAGCGTTTTTTATCGAGCAGGCAATATGCCATTTATGTCGTTGTGAATCTTGTGATGTTATGATCCAAAACCGACCGGCGGTAGACCCCTTTCAACGAAGGTGTACCACCCAAATTTTGAAGGGGTAGGAAAACATAATCTCGGGGCACTCAAGATTCAAGGGGCCGAACCTATTTTTTTATGACTAGTCATTCCCCAGCCCAGTCCCAAACATTTTGTTTGTAGTCTCCCAGTTCAAAGTTAATTAAACAAGTTCGGAAAACCCTAAATGTGAAATGGGGGAATTCTAAATCTCAGGAAACCTCAGTTGGAGTCGGAGAAGAGGAAAGGGGTCTGATCTCTGCAATGGATGATAAACATGAATCTCTAATAAAAGAATTTCAAGCCCTTGATCCACCAGTATTCAGTGGTTCTTCAGATATAGCTGTTGCTGAAGAATGGTTTCGAGAGATCGAGAAGAAACTAGGTTTAATGAGACTTACAGATGAAGAACGTCTAATCCTCGCCACTTCGATGCTTAAAGGAGAGGCAAGTCATTGGTGGGATATCAACAGACACACCATGGTTGTTCAAGGTATGACTTGGAGACAATTTGAAGATTCATTTTTAGAAAGATATTATCCTTTTTCTGATCGGAATATGAAAAAGATTGAACTTATGAGACTTGCTCGTTTAGAGTATTTGGATAGTTTAGAGAAGAAAAGAGATAAACGGAAACCTAAGTCCTCACAGATTAGTAGTGTAGAGAAGAAAAGAGATAATGGGAAAATCAAGTCCTTAGAGACTAGTAGTGCAGTAGAAATTGAGACTTCGGAGCCTGAAGAGATTGGTGGTGATGTGAGAATGTGTAGCAAATCGTGGGAGCAAGAACAACAAGGGCTAGAAGATGATGCTTCCAAGGAGATTGGTGATGTGAGAATGCGTAGCCCATTGAGGAAACAGGAGCAGCAAGCGATACAAGATTGTGCTCCTAAGGAGATTGGTGATGTGAGAATGTGGCCATTGAGGAAACAAGAACAACAAGCGATACAAAATGGTGCTCCTATGGAGATTGGTGATGTGAGAATGCGTAGCCCATTGAGGAAACGAGAACAGCAAGCGATACAAGATAGTGCTCCTAAGGAGATAGGTGATGTGAGAATGCGTCCATTGAGGAAACGAGAACAACAAGTGATACAAAATGGTGCTCCTAAGGAGATTGGTGATGTGAGAATGAGTCCATCGAGGAAACGAGAACAGCAAGCGCAACAAGCGAAACAAGATGGTGCTTCCAAGGAGATTGGTGATGCGAGAGTGCGTAGCCCATTGAGGAAACGAGAACAGCAAGCGCAACAAGCGAAACAAGATGGTGCTTCCAAGGAGATTGGTGATGCGAGAGTGCGTAGCCCATTGAGGAAACGAGAACAGCAAGCGCAACAAGTGATACAAGATGGTGTTTCTAAGGAGATTGGTGCTGTGAGAGTGTGTAGCCCATTGAGGAAACAAGAACAGCTAGCAATACAAGATGGTGGGCCTAAGGAGATTGTGGTACGGAATTTGACGATGAATGGAGGGCAAGGCACGATAAAGTCCTCGAATCTGAATTCTGAAACTCATCTCCAACTACAGAGAAAACAACAAAATCCTGAGGTTGCACTTATGGAGGTTAGGAGTGAGATGAAGGAAACACGACTACAAAAACAGTTGCAGCAAAATTTGCATCAACTTCTGTCACAGCAGGTTCAGCAACTACCACATCAACGGAAACAACAGCAGCCGCTAGCACTCGTGAAGGTAAAGGAACACAAACAACAGCATATGCAACAACAACCAGAGCTTGCAGTTGTGGAGGTTAGTAGTGAGATGAAGGAAACACGGCAACAGTCTGAGCGTACAGTTATTTATACAGAGGAACAGCAACAACAGTTGCAGCAGCATATGAAGCAATGTATGCACCAACTTCTAGCACAACAGGTTCAGCAGCTACTACATCAACAAAAACAACAGGAGCCGCCTGCAATTGTGGAGTCTAATGTTAAGGAACAAAAACAACAGCAGCCGCTTGCACTTTTGGAGTCTAATGTAAAGGAACAAAAACAACAGCATATACAACAACAGCCAGAGGTTGCAGTTGTGAATGCCGCCGCCAATATAATAGAAACACAACAACAGCCAGAGGCTGTGCATCAGGGGAGCAATATAGAGGAACAACAAAGAGAGTTGCAGCTACAGATGAAGCATTATATTCACCGAGTTCTGTTGCAAC
>JAJJMA010129282.1:0-19636 GCA_023529015.1 Papaver nudicaule | reverse complement strand
TGCCCACTTGAAGCAAGATATTATATTTATTTATTTTCTTTCTAGGTAAAGCACAAGAATTACAACAATGAAGTTCTGAATCGCCCTGGAAGACGATATTTTTACCGTTCATTTCAGTTGTCCAGCTTTTGCTCCCGTCACAAAATGGGTGTTATAAAGGAGGATCATGAAAAATCAGATTTCATTAAGATACCACCGTGTAAGGGGCAACCTAATTTGAACAGCCAGTTAAATGTGAAAGGGAACGGGATAAGATTTAGTAGTAATTTTTAACCTATGCTAAAGTTACAGTAATATAATAAATCTTGAACTGATCAAAGATAAAAATCTAAGGATTGTGAAGTCTTGAAAAGTGCAGAAACCTAAACCGGGTATGAGACCCAATTAATTTTTTTTTTTCTTCTTCTTCTCTCAAAGCTAAAACATAAATAAAAAATGGGAAATTTAAGGAGATTTAGGGGATGTTTGTAAGTATTTCTAGTTTATTTCCAACAAGTAATGGGTACACCGTACTTTAAAATTTTGAAGATGGATGAGGCATTAATGAAGTAGGAAACCCGAAAATACATTTTCTCATGGCTGATCAAAAAAAAAAAAAAATACATTTTCTCATGAAAACCTGGCAGTCCCATACTTTGAGGCGGTAAAGAAGGAAATGCTCACCAAATATTGTGTCTGCGCGTGGTTCTGTCTTGTGGCAATGTAACAAAGTTAAGCACGCACATGATTATCTTATGAACTATACCTATTAGTGGATTTAACTGGAGCATGGGCCCGCACTATTTCAGCTCTGTGCTTTGCTATCGTTTGGGTATTCCGCTGTTTGAGGAAGGTGGCCATTGCCCTTGTTGTAATAGGGAGATGGATGTTTTTGGTGGCCATGCTTTACATTGTGCCAAGGATGTAGGTCTCAAATTTGGCCATGACCTCGTGCGAGATACATTCGCAGATGTGTGCTGCAGGGCTAGTGTGCCGGCTACACGGAGGTGGCTTTGGGATTTTTGTCTGATGTTGGGAAGGAGTTGAGGCATGCTGACAACCTGGTTTATAATCGGGATAACGGTCAGGATACTTGCCTCGATGTCACTGGAATTTCGCCTTTCACAGAGCTAGCTTGGGTAGCATTACCCGCACAATCTCTCAGAATCAGTCCAAGATCTTATTACTTAATGTGTTGATATCACTAGTAAACAAGAATTAATTATTTATAAATAATAAATTAAATATTTGTTACATGAGAATTCAACAAGAAGCTAGTTGGGAGCCTAGCTAAAAGCTGGGGTCCATCCCCTTTTTGAATAACAATCCCCATCCTCTAGAATTTTATTCATTTTTATTTTTTTTTGTAAAATGAAATTAATTAATTATCATCTCCAAGCTCACCCAACGTCGTGAAGGCAAGAATACCAAAACCACAGCCATGAAAACTGCACTTGTCCAAGTATTTAGAACGTTTGCGCGTGAATGCATTAGAAATGGCCTCCCCTGGAATGAAGGTACGGTGCAAAAGAAGCTGAAGTTGTATCTCATGCAAAGGCTGCAGATTGGGCAAAGACTATAATTAAGCTTCTTTTGGATTGAAGAGGTTTGTAAACGGGTTATCCAGTTTCCAAAAGGGAAGAACACTGCAATTAAATGGCAGAGTGAAGAATTATTAAGGGGGCAAAGCACATTTTGAAGACTATGCCATCATTATATTTTTTGTTGGTTTTCTTTTATACACAGAAATAGAAACTCAGTTGCCAATAAACTTGCAAAAAAAAAAAAAAAAAAAAAAAAAAAAAACAAATTCCCAGGTCTCAATACATCATGGTCCATAATTATGCCTAGTTATTTTTTAAATCTTATAGCTTCTGATAAACAAAAACTAGTTAGTTCAGTTTCAGTTTCCGCTTATATTTCAGTTTTTGTTAGTCCTGTTTCTCTTTTGTCTGACACATGTGTAGCATCTGTTGGTATTTTTTCTTGTAACGATGTTGCACCTCTTGCAAATTTGTTGGCCATTCCTCACTCAGTGGCATATCTGTCTTGATAAGAAGGACCAACACATTTTTTCGAGGTTTTGTTTCGAAGAAGAAATGATATAATGGAGATAAAGTTTGAGTTGATACCAATGAAGAGAGAAAAACGGAAAGAATTAAGAGAGAAAATTGAAAATGAGAAACGAAAGATGAGAAAAGTTTACCTTTGAATTATTTTTCGGAATTTTTTTTGCTCTAGCAATGCTGGAGCATTTTTGATCTAGCATTGCTAGAGCCATTGGATTCTCTAATCCAAAGGTGGTAGTGGTAAGTGTAATTTCTCATTTTAAGGTAAAAAATGATTTTTCTTCAAAAACCACCACCACCTTTGGATTAGAGAATCTAATGGCTCTAGCCATGCTAGATCAAAAATGCTCTAGCATTGCTAGAGCAAAAATTTTATCTTATTTTTCATCCACCTAGCAGTTGTGTTTGGAGCAGGTTTTTTGTTGGCTGTAAAAGAGCTATTCGAATAGCAGGGTTGTTACAACAAACTAGTTGGGCGTAGCAAAACGAGGTACGCTCTCCCTCTAATATCATCTGGAAAAAAGGTATTCTTGAGGGTTGTGCGTCCGAATTCCCTGTAATAGCAATAAAAAAAAACCATTAACACTATTTACATTGTATAGGCACCAATGAGCTTCCATTCAACCTATACAAAGATTGATGGTAAAAGTGGAGTCACTTTCCACTTCCGATTTGGGGATACCCAATTATATTGCCAGGCAAAGACCTTCACTTATAACATATATTTCAGTTACACTATTTGTATGTGGAGAAGGTATATTTTTCATAAGCTGCAATAAAGTCTCTAGAGTAGTCGCGCGCAAAACGCCACTAGTAGTGATGTTTGAGCGTTGCTCAGCCAAACCTACTGGTGTTGGTATGTCAAGGTAGTTGTCAGCTTTATGTGTCATAACACAATTCTTGACTTAGTCTACTAGAGTTTAGATTTCAGAATTGGAAATTAAACTAGGTAGGTGAGACCTTGGAGACAAAGACGAAGCTTATCACGAAGACATCATCTATTCTTCATCGACAAAAGGTTAGTAGGAGTTGTGACTTTACGGAATTACTTTTATTATACTTATTCTATCTTTCAAAATATAGTCGGCTTACTAGTATTAATATCATATTGAGATGTATGTATTCCTATCTACATAACCATGAGTTATGTTGGTATGCTTTACAAGTATACTAAGATTATAGGATACGTATGAGATAGATTCAATACACTTTCCATCAATGTAGCAGAATGGTGAATCTTTGGAGTTATACTCAAGAGAGAGTATGATGGATTATAGCTCAGGACGTGACAACGTCTAAGTACGGAAACTGGCCCATCCCAATTACTTCGAGCGGATCCAGTTACACCCTAACTTGAAGACAAGCAGTTTGCAAACTGGTTCGGGAACAAGTGCTCCAGACTTTCCTCCTGAACTCCAAAAAGTTGAGATTGTACGTGAACAAGAGCTTCAGATTTTCGGGATATCTACGCGGCGCGACAAAGACTCCTGAATCTCACAGATAGACTAGATCCTACGCGGTCTATCTAACGAATCTCAATGGTTCAATAAGATTTCAGTTGTTCACTCTTGTGTTAAGACCATATCTTGAAGTAGCTTAAGAGCTAACAAACTACTTGGTGATAAACTCTAATTGGTTTCTATGTGTGATTAAACTATGATACTTTGTGTGCAAGTAAAGTAACGGGCACGTTTACACGATCATTAGCTAGCTTGTAGCAAAGGGAATCTGTTGCTTTATTTTTAAGCAACCTATCTTATTGGATGATATAAGTAGAAGACTCTAGAGCGAAAACCACGAGCATCAAGCAAACGTAAAATACATATGTGGAATTCTACGTAAACTCTTTACACTTCGGTGTAAGATTGTTGTCCTCTATTAGGTAGCTTCAGCTTGTTCTTGTCTATTCTATGGTACTTCTTGAAAAGAATGGGATACCAAGTACACCACCAACTTTTGAATTCAAACCTAGTTGATTAGATTGTCTGAACGATATTACATATCAATATTCAAACAATAACCTGAGTCAAGTTCTTTATTCAAGAACCGAATCCTTGTAGATCTTAAGGAGATGGATTCACTTGAAGGTTTAATCAATAAACTTTCAATACTTTAATTATATCGATCAAAGATAATATAATAATATAATGCGGAAGGTAAAAGTGAAGCAAGACAACAGAAGTTTTGTTAAAGAGGAAACCACAACCAGCAGAAAAAACCCGGGACCTAGTCCTGATTTGAACACATACAATATTAAGTAAATACAAACGCTAGCCTACTATCAGACTTCAAACTGGAATGTAATTGATACTGAATTAAACCCTCCAAGAAATTCATCCACCGTTATGCTTCTACATCTATTGGCTCCCGCAAGAACCTACACACTTGATTATCTTAAATGATGTCCTTTATAGTCCTAGGAGTTGCTCCACAATCCTTCGTGAAGACTAGCGCTACCATGCCTATAACAGGACGCCTGGTTGTACTCGATTTGTCTTTCGACAAAGAATACGAAAGGTGATCTCCTTTAGACTTAAAGTCAAGGTTAATGGAAATCGATATACCACTTAGGGATTATTGATCTAATCTAAGCGATTTTACCTCTTAACACGTGAAGAACTTGATACAAGACTTAATTCGTGAATTTCGTTACGGAAGTTTTAGGACTTATAACACCGAGTGCAGCCGAAGTTTCTATCAAAATATTGGTCTTTATTGAATGATTGATAACAATACAATTGACCCAAGATACATGATCAGGATTATTAAATCTGACCTGTGCTACACAAACCTCAAGTGAAGTCTTTCAATAGTCGTAACTTACAGGAATAAGTTAAGAGATGACGACCAACCTTTATGCAAGGATACACAATAATGTGTAGAGGATACGAACGTATCTTTGGAGAAGGTCATCTATTTATATTGATCATCAAGGGAGGCTTTTCTTGAAAGTTAAGCAACCTTGAGTAGGGCTCAAGTAAGTTCTCGAACATGAGATGTCCATTAACTTTCTAGAGTTCCAACCCAATCTTCTCTCATTCCTTTAGCCAAAGTGGCCTTAAGTAGTGAGAAGACTCACCTTGACCTATGGGAAGGATATGGCAATGGATTAGCAAACCATGAAAAAGGTTCGCGTCAAAATACGTGAATGTGAAAGATTGATAGTGGACATGAGTTCCGAGAGCCTGTTATGAACGTGTTCATAAGGGGTAAAAACTTCAAAGAAGAAGTTTTCTCGGCTGGGTATGAACGCGTTCATAACGTGACAGTTGGAGTTTAGGAAAAACTGAACTCAGGTATGAAAGCGTACACAACTTTTCACGCCAGAGTTCAGGGATTTTTCCACATCATATGAACGCGTTCATGAACGCGTAGGGTGTTGAGTACTCATTCCAAAACTAGCTCTATTCCCTCCGTAGTTCTTATAATCATTGGTTACTATGGAAAAACCTTTCATCCAAGAGAACTCATCTTTCGATCCTTCTAAGATCAATATGTACAACATCATCGACTATTAAATTGATAGAATTGGTAGATACGAAATCAAGGAGAACCTTTCTAACCTTTTGACGAGAGGACAATAAATGTCAAGTATGTAAGCTCGGTCATCGATCTTCAAATGGTCTTCGTCTCAATACCTAGTCTATCCTAGTCTGAAATGATATTGTAGACTAAATCAAGAATTGTGTTTTGGCGACTAAAATTAACAACTGCTTGACAAATCAACACCAGTGGGTTCAACCGAGCAATGCTATAATACTTTTCTTTTGCAATAAGGCCATTTAAGAACAATTAAGCGACAACAAGGTTGAAAGAAGCAACGTACGACTGCACGTTCGTGTTATAAAACCTAGTTAGCTCCGGTTGTGTAAGTTTATATTTGATTCTTTTCATAACTAAGGTAGAGACAAGATATGGATTGTGTTAGGACATTGTCCGGTCAAGCCCACTAGAGTTGGTATGTCAAGCTAGTTGTCAGTTTTAGATGTCAAAACACAATTCTTGATTTAGCCTACTCAAGGTTTACTTCGGGTTAGGATAGAGGTAGTAGAGTTTAAAGTCGATCTCCACCCTTTGAAGATGAAGATGGAGAACACACAAAGACATCATCAAGGACTTCATCAACAAAGGTTAGTAAAGATTGAATTTTCCTTGAACTCTTGTTATTCTTATCTCTATTTATCGAAGTAATGAACTCACTATGTGGAACAATGCTTATGACGGTGAAATTACATCATTGTATATTAACCCGAGGAGATTTGGTCCATATGATCATAGTGAGGGCAACCTTTGACCTTTGAGTAGGTCTCCATGTTATAGTGAATGGAAATACGAATTCAACGCTTCAAGAATCACTTCATTCCGTTGTAAAACGAAGAAGTTATGAGTGATTCATTGAAACTGAAAAGCGTGGCTAAAAGCTGAATTCGGGAAAGGGAGTAGGAAGCTTCTGGAATTTTCGGGAACGCTTTTCAAAAGTGTTGGGGTTCGCGAACCGCCACCTCGGGATTTACGATTAGGGTTTCCTGTCGTGTTTCTGAGGTCCATCTCCTGGCTACGATGGTCCACCTTCACACCTGTGTTGTGGTCCGTCATGATTAGAGTTTTTCTACATTATCTTTCTTAAGATATAAGTTTTGTAGAATATCTTCTAGTCAAAGGATAAGGTTATCCTTTCACAATTGTTATGAAACCAAAACTCTTAAATGAGGTAGTTATAGTCTATCAAACTCTTGTTAGATAAACACTACTTGGTTTCTACAATAGAAAGGAGACTAGATTCATTGTGTGCAAGTTAAGTAACGGGGCGTGTTTACACGGTCACTAGCTAACTTGTTGCACAAGGAGTCTTAGCTTTATCCTTAAGCAACCATCACTATAAATAAGCATACATGTAGCATAACAAATCATCCCTGCTGGTGCGTGTGCTACATAAGGTTGTTCTCCGCTATTTCTGTTCTTCACGAACAAGGTGAGAATTACAAAAGACTTTACATAGGGATTTTAAAGCCAAGTTTAACTATCTTTCTTCTTTAGATAGTTCTGAACTTGTATCATCCAGGTAGACCATCATAATCCTTGTCTATTCTATGGTCCTTCTCTTCTGCAATAAGGCCATTCAAGGATTATAGGTTATAAAACCAGGATTGATAGATTCGATCTATATTGTATATCAACTTAGGTTGTTTTACATATAGGTTAGAGATTCTGCAAGATATCTCTAGGTTCTCTAGTTGTTCTTGCAAGAATACAATTAGGTCGTCACGGTTCTCGTGCAAACCCTAATTGTGTGTTTTTGATACCTGACCTTGTGAACGGTTCCTCAAAACACAAAACAAGTTTCCAAAACCCTGATTATATCTAAAGGGAAAATTGTTCTTTACGTATTCTCTGTCGAAAGACGGATTGAGTACAAAAAGCCTTTGACAGCGGTCAAAGCAACTCCTAGGCCTGTAACGGACGTCAGCTGGGGGAATCAAGTGCGTAGGGTCTTGCGGGATCCAAGAGGCGTAAAGAGTACAACAATAGCTGATTCGCTTGGAGGGTGGAATCGGTCTCTTCTACATTCCAATCCGAAGTCTGATAGTAGGTTAGTGTTTGTAGACAGTTAATACTGTGTGGTGTTCAAACTGGACAAGGTCCCGAGGTTTTTCTGCAAGGCAGTTTCCTCGTTAAAAAAACTTCTGGTGTCTTGTGTGCTTTTACTTTCCGCATTATAACTCTGATTTATAATTAAAGCACCAAGTAGTACGTTATTGCCTAACTGTTGAGATTACTCCAGTTAGAGGTTTGGATATTGATTTTTGAGATCGTCCAGACTTTTACCATAAGACTCACGAGCCAAAACGAAAAGTTGGTAGTATTTCGGTACCCCTTCTTTTTCAGATTGTTACTTAATTTACATGCCAGCCCTAACTTGTATGTAGATTTCCATATAACCTTGATCAAATCTAAAAGAAGTCACTTTCGGGTGTTAATCTGTTAGAGGACATATAAGACATCGGTATTATCTGTTGCAAAGCAGATCGAGTACCAAAAGCCTTTTACAACGGTTAAAGCAACTCCTAGGCTTGTAAAAGACGTCAGTCCATAATTGCTGCCAAGGGATAATCATAGACACACGAATCTGAAAAAGCAGGGGTACTGAAATACCACAAACTTTTCGTCCGGGTTCGTGAGTCTTGTAGAGGTATAAAATCTGCATAGAGATCCTATACCTCACAGTCATCGATTAATCCAATACTATGAGTATATAAACATGATCAAGTATAACAACAAGTCGAATTAAATCAAGTAAATGGAACTTAAAGTATATCAAGCAAGTACTAAACCTTGTATTAACAATCAATGGATTACAGATTTGGTGTGATTATACTAACATGAATAGAGCTTAAGGATCAGTTGATATCAGGTCTCAAAGGCAAACTAAATCTCTCTCAAAAGTCCTTAGACTGACCAAATTCTATCCCTTACAAATGAGTTAATTAGACCTCGCTTTATATAGAGCGAAATACAAAGGTGGGTTACAGCTAATAAGACAAAACGTACGAACGAGACTATCGTGTCTTTCAGTTTTTGTCGAGTAAGTCGGTTCCTTCGTCGAAGCTTGGTAGTGTATCGAAGGGTGGTATCGCTCCGATCTGAGTCTCGGGTAATGATTCCCTCTTCGGTGACTTTTTTATCGAATGGTCGAATCCTCGATGCAATCTTGTTGTTCGATCTATATCTTATCTTCGATGGTGTGATGGGATGGAGTTTTATTCTTGGTCACGGGTCTGGCAGCTCTTTGCTTGTTCTGACAAGTATTAATGACCCAGCCACCAGTTCTGCTTCGTTATCTCCTTCGTTGATCATAAGCTGCTACAAGTTGATTATCATAATAGGTCGATTTACATAATAGTATCTGCGGCTAGAGGAGGTGCACCATTACTTAGACTATCTATAAATAAGAGTGTAAACGTAATTGTAACAAAATACGTGTGCAAGAAGTTGAAGATGATTGCGAAGAGAAGAACACTGAGGTGTTTGTGCAGTGTACGTGACTAGTCAAGATAATTGAAGTTGATATTATCTTTTAGGCATAATATATATTATATTTTTATTTTATGTATACAGTAGAACCTCCGTATATTGATACTCTATATGTTAATAATCTCTATATACTGATACAAAATCATAGTCCCAACTTGTAGAATCTTAGTTTGTTTACCTCCGTGTATTAATAACCTCTATACATTAATTATTTTGTGCCTAGTCAAGAGTATTAATATATGGAGGTTCAAGCATAAGAATGTAAAACGTAATTATAATCTCATCTCAGTAATTACTAAAAATCAATAATATTATCAACCCTACTGTGTTTTCTTCGTGGATTAGGCCATCAATGTCGTACCATGTTATACATCATCTTGATTATAAATTTGGTATGCATATGTTTTTATTGTTAGTTATTCATTATAACATTGGTTAATCTCATCTTAATTTTGATCTACATATCAAAATTTAGGGCTATTTAATGCTTGGTACCCAACAAATGTCCAAATGATAGCGTTGGTACCCAACATTTTAAAAATTAAGATTTGGTACCTAGACCTGCCGTTGACCGTCAATGACTCTATTTTGACCAAACTATTTTTATTTTTTCTAACTTTCACTAAATAATATAATTGGTTTACAAATATACCCCTGACGGAAAACCATCTTCGACCTCACTCTTCTTGTCTGTCTCCGCTAAAATTGATCCGGATTATTTTGTCCATCATCGCCACCACGAGAAACATTGACCCTTTTCTACAACATTACCTAACAGAACCAAAGAAGGTAAGAAACCCATTAGCAACACCAACATCTCAAGCTCGCTATTTTCCCCAATGTTTTCTGATCAAACTACCTATCATCAGTAACACTCGAACAATAGACCATCATCCAATCAATATAATTATCTCAAGTAGGAACGAAACCCAATTTTCGAAACTGCACTACAATTGAAAGATCAAACAACCATTTTAGCCTAATAAATAAAATCATTCATACATATAAATGAGTTTGTGAAAGAAAACATGATCTACTTGAGGATTCATTAGACCAGGAAATTGTTGTTATTGAAATATCAATCAATCATACATTAATGAATCATACTCTATTGTTCTTGATGATGTATTTGGGGACTGCAATTTGGGGATTTTATCAGGGTTTCAAAAAAAAAAAAAAACACGAGAACGAAAATAAGACTCTGAGAATCGTCTTTTGTAACTTAAGTTACAAACTATTCTCCTTAATAGCTACAGAGAGATGAGTAGCAGAGAGATAAGAAAGTGAGGAGAAGAGGAGGAAGAGGGGGGACGACACTGTGATTTTGGGGTGGTAGAAACAAAAGGTTGATTTAAGATCTCTTTATTAAGACCGTAGGATGAAGGGGTGTTTTTGGCTTTCTAAAATTAATAATGTTTTATCAAAAAATAAATATTCATTTACTAAGTCAACTGTTTGACTTAACAGTCTCTGTTAGGTCTGGGTACCAAATCTTAATTTTTTAAATGTTGGGTACCAACGCTATTATTTGGACATTTGTTGGGTACCAAACATTAAATAGCCCCAAAATTTAAAGAAGACTTCCGAACTAAAACAATCTTAACACCACAGAGTGGTAAATTCATAAAATTTATTCTCTATTCCTTTCATTTTAGTTGTGAAGATTTTATTCTTTTCCATATCAAATGTTAGAAGACACATCTTTCCAAATTTCTTAGTGTTAGAGAAGATAAAAAAGAAAAGTTGTACTTTATAAAAAAAATATAGAATAAGAAGGGACTGCTCTACTAAAGAGATCAGTGGTACTTATAGGCATGTATATGAGGAAACTTTTGGGCGAAGAATTTGTTTTTTTCCAAAATGATGAATAACTAGACGTTACAACAAACGACTCATAACATATCCAAAGTTTTAAAATACAAAACAAGTTTTGGCCAACATTTTATTTTGAGACTCTAATTCATCAGATTCATCCTTGTAATACAAAAAAGAAATGATATTGCTAAATAACAGAAAAAGTTGTAAAGATAAAACTAAATAATAATAGTTTCATTTTGTTCAAAAAGTTAATCAGTAGAGGATGTAACACGAAGCACCTTTTTTTTTTTTTTGGAGTGTGTCAGGTTACCATAGCGAAAATAGAGTGATTACTTCTCCAATGCGGTAAGCTCGTAATCAATTCCCTACGTAACTGAAGGCTGTAATCTTCCCAAGTGGCAACCACGAAAGAGAAGTATGCCAATTAAAAGAAGATTGCAGCTTCTTGTCAGAAGATCCATAGCCGAAAACTGATCGTACAAGTTTCTAGTCACTTAGAAACATCACATTTAGGTTGTCATTTTGGAAGTCTTCCAATGGACACGATAATTCTTTTAGATTAACAAACTCATCACTGATGATATTCACTGCGAGTATCCAGCAGTAAAATTGCACTACCTATCCAAAAAGCAGAAGCAAACTCAGCAATGCAAAGAGAATCCGGTGATCCACATTATTAACTCATAACATAAAGCTTCCTTTGAAACTAACACAAGTAACATCTACGTGCACCTCAAATGAGAAGGTTCGAGGTTAAGGTGTTGATGAAAATAATACCTGAAGAGCGCGCATACCATTGGCAAATTATTTCTTGAAAAACTCATTTTCCCTACATAATCTTGAAGGCTTCATAAGTGACTCTTAGAGATGAAATGATGAATCTGATGTCGCATCATTAATTGTAAGATCAATAGCACCAAAATTATAGTGAAGAACATGTATCCTGGCCGAATATCAAATCCTTCTTAGTGATCATGAGTTGGTCTTGAGAAAGCGGTACATGTTACTTGATGCCGGTGATGGAAGGAAGGAAATAGTCTATCATCTACACTACCGGACAACAAAGTTTGGGATAATAGAGAAATGAGTTTAACATCCCCATCGTAGGAACTATCGCGGGTAAACCATAACGTCAATGTTAATCGTTCACCATCAATGATCTGTTATGCAATGAGAATCAACCAGTCAAAAGAGAATGCACTAATTAATGTGGTAAAGCAAGACATGGGAGATATGTTACCTTGTTTGCCCACAAGCCTACAATGCATTACAACATAAATAATGAAATGTTACCTTGTTTGCGTACCATGAAGGAAATAAGAAAAAATGTGTTAACTAAGAAACTGAGGAAAAGCCCAATCCCGGATGGTTTCGCACCTATATTCTTCCAACAAAATTGAGATATTTTTGGGTCTAATTCGACAAATATGGTACAAAGCATATTTAGTTATCAAAGAGATAAAAATCTATCTCCCTCTATGAATCTTGAATCACTTCGACATAATTTCGACTAATTGCGTTGTTCAATACCTCGTATAGGATAATTTATAAGCTCATGACTAGTAGGGATGGACTTTTGGATAAGATGATAGCTATCGTTACCAATCTTCCTTCGGATAATATGAGGGTGGCATATGATTAACATGGATGAAAAATCAGGTTTTATGGTGATTAAAGTTGGTGTGCCAAAGGCGTTTAAAGTTGGTGTGTCAAAGGCGTGTTGAATGCAGTTTCTTGATTAAGATAATACAAAAATTGAGATTTTCAAATGAATGGTGCAATTTAAGTTACCAATGCATATAACTCATATGTTCTTATAAATCGATTCCCAGGTGTTCGAACCTATGAGGGGTTTAAAACAAGGAGATATAATCTCCCCTATTTGTTTTTCCTACGTCCAAAACAATTATTGAAGACTGAAAAATGTAGGTCATATTCGAGGAATTTATGTGGCTAAAAATGCTCCCCATATAAGTCATATATTGTTTGTGGATGATGTTCAATTTTTGTGATGCTGACCTCTCAACTAGTTACAATTTGGTGAATTTGGTTCATGAATTTGGCAATGCTTCGGGTCAACTCTTTAATCTTGATAAGTCAGGTGTGCTTCTTAGTGAAAATTCCAATCATAATACTAGACACAAAATATAAACTATTCTTGGACTTAAAGCTATACCATTAGATGATGGTTACCTAGGTTCCCGTTTATTTACAAACAGATCCGTTAGAAATTTGCACCTATCATTGACAGCATGAAAAGTAGGCTTATAGTTTGGAAAAAGAAACTTTTAAACAGCTAGAAAGTTTGATCTTATAAAACATGTTATCTCTAATATAGTTGTGCACCAAATGAACTGATTTGCTTATAATACCAAAAACAATCTGCAAAACCATGAGTAATATCCGGGGGGGATTTTTGGTGGGGTAAGGACGGGAAGGTGAAGGTTTAAATCTTAAGTAGTGGGACTTGATTTGTAAACCTAGGGATGAGGAGACCTACGATTTCATAACATAGGCAGTTTAACACTTCCATGGTTGCCAAAATGGGGAGGCTTAAGGGAAAAACCCAATACTCTCCTGGCTTCGACCTTGATCGCTAACTACTACCCAAACACTGATGTATTATACATGTTAGTACGTAAACTAAACAACGGGATAGTTGTATTTGGAAAGAAATCTTGACTAGAATTGAAAAATTCAACAAAATTACTATTGGGAAATAATGTGGTGAAATTATAAATGCTTGGTATGATTATTGGATACCAAGCAAACCTTTAATCGCTTATAATTATACTCTTGTTGAGGTTACTGAGTTGATCTTAACTCGAAAGAATGGAATACTGATAAACTAAAAAAGTTTTTTTTTTTTTTTTTTTTTTTTTTTTTTTACCATAGTACTATTATTATTTTATTTATTATTTCGGATATGAAAAAGGCATTTTATTAAGAACAACACATAAAAGTTCATACAGAAGAAGGAGGGAGTCTAGCCACAAGCTGAGATCCAACCCCTTGTTGAATAGCGGCGCCTATTCTAATAAAGAGGAAATTACCAACATTTACAGTGTTCTCATGCCTAGATAAAAAGTTCTTCAATCTTTTTAGAAAGGTAATTGTTTCTTCACCCAATTCTCCCAGTGTCGTAAAAGCCAAGGTGCTGAAATTATACCCGTTGGTTCTGTATAACTCTAGATATTTGCTGCGCTTGCCTTCAATATCTCTAGCCAATGCAACTCCAGGTGAATAGGATTCCACACCCCTGCCAGTGAATGGTGAAACTATAATGACATCAAAACACGTGTCTCGACTGTCTTCCCAATTATGCACCAAAATGTCTGCGGGTCGTGAACTACCACCATCTTGAGTAAGGAAACCCAACGAGGCTTCAGCCTTAGCGGAAACACCTGCGCGATAACAAATGGTCACAAAAGTGTCACGAACAGTGTTATGACGGAACTTGGGTCCAACCTCAGTCGCGCAATGTATGGCATGGTCGCCATAAACGTCCATTCCACGACCACATAATGTACATGGCTTGTCTTGGGCAAACAGGGGGATGCCAAGTATGTAACAGAGTATCGCATTGAATTGACGAGGCCCAAAATTATGTCCAAGGCCATCTGCGGGTATATCTAGTAGGTAGTCTTGGCCATGAGCATTCTTGTTGCTTTGCCATAGAGCCAAATCGTGTTTAGTCATGTTGTACGTTGTCGGCATCTCCTGAGTCACAACTGCAAAGTATTGAATCGCCAGGGACTTCATAGGATGGGGGGCTGATTCATTTATACATAGCTGAGACTCAAGGCGGCTAACCTGCACAAAACTGTCAGTGACCTGCTGAATGATGGGGCCTGCAACAGAAATTCCTGATTGCTCAAGAATAATACCCTGTAATTGTTTGGTTTGTAGATAGGATGCGAGATAGCAGTAGTGTGATGTATCTCTCATAGAGTAGATTCCCAAACCTCCTTCACTGATGGGTAAGGTGGCTAGCTGGTGTTTTAAAGAACCATAACCAGGGCCGTCTCCGGTTATAAGTTGTAGTAGGTAGCTAGACAAGTGTGAATCAAACACCAGTTGTGCCTCTTGCAGGTGAATTGGGGATGTGGTGGACATAGTGAAGTAGAGTCTTGAGACTCCTGTGCAATTACGAAGCAGTAGCAGTTCACTTTGGGGATCAACCAAGGTGTGAACAACATCCATCAAGCTGATTGTCTTCTGGACTCTACCAACTACCATATGACTGCAATATTGTGGGTTCAAACTCACTGGTCCACCCAGTAATTTGACACCGTTGGAGGGTCTGGCGATATCTTCAGGGAAAACTCCCTCTTGATAGCTCCTGTCATCTACAATTGGCAAAAAAAGTTTTGTTTTCCCGACATTCAGAGCTAGCCCCTTAGTTGTACCCTCTTGTTGTATATTGTGAAGTGCTTTTGAGACCTCTAGGGTGTCTCCAATGATTGTGCCATCATCTAGGTACCATGCATGAAGTTGTAGTCTTCATTATCTAGAGACTCTCAAGGAAATTGGGTGTAAGGTTAGAGCAAAAAGGAGAGGACCCAATGGGTCACCCTGTTGCACGCGTTGTGCTGAAACCAAAACGTTTCAGCCATAGTATAATCTGGCTGGAGAGCTGTAGCAGAACTCTACCCAATGGGAGATGCTAGGACAATGTAGCCTAACTTCATCACTGCTTTTCTCATCTACAAGCCTGTTGACAGAGTGCAAAATAGCTTCTCCCCCACATGGAATTCCAACACCAAACTGGTAATTGCCAAGGTAGCTTGTCATCTCTTTGCTCACCACAGATGCATCAACTTTGGAGACAAGTCTCCTCCATATGGTGCCAACTGCAATTGGCCTAATACTGCCATCAGGTTTGAGTAAGGGAGTTAAAGGTGCACTTGCTATATATTCACCCAAAAGGAAAGGGCATTGGCCAGTCAGGAGAAGGTTAACAATGGAAGTGATAGAGTGTAGAAGATCTTCAGCCACAGCAGCACCAGGGCCACTAAGAGCATCAATAAAGTGTTGGGCATGTAGCCCACCTCTACCACAAGCAGTTCCTTTGGGAAAACTTTTCAACCTGCTAAGAACCATGCTCTTGTCAGCAACAACAGGTGCGACTGTATTAGGGTTGCAGGGTAGTGTTGGTGGAGGAGCATAGGGGTGTTTGGCCTGTAAATCATGAAGGGTATCAGCAGTGGCAGGGGCCAAGCCATTAAAGGTTAAAACCCTTATGACAACAGTGTATGAGCCTTCGCCAAGTTTCCTTTTGCACAGCTTGATGTTGATATCTTGCTGGTTCTTTTTCTTCTTTGGTGGCCCCATACTCTTCAAGCAGATCATTTACTAAAGCCATGCAACCATCATGTTCCCTCCATTGTGCAAGAGCATGACTTATGGAGTTTAGATGGAACCTCCTCCTCTCACAAGATCTAGCATTAACACTATTCTCAGGGACATAATTTCTCAACACACAAGCAGGAAAGAGTAGCAATTTTACCCAATTGGATATCTCTCTAGGGTTCTGAATGACACAATCCATAGTGTTTTTGAAAACACGAGAGAAAACCAGGCTGCAATGGTGTGGAATATACCTGGTGGTGTGAAGCTGAAGCCTGAAAACTTTGTCAAGTAAGTCCACAGTGAACCCATCTGATGTATTCCCTTCCAAACCCACATCCTTAGTGTAATATTCCAATGTATCTGCGGGTTTAGAGATTCCATAGATGAGAAAAGATGCAACGCCTTCTTCAACTGTTGGTTCAGAGATGTGTTCAATATGGTTTTTGCATCTGGTTCTCCAGGTATGTGTTTTCATGCAAAGAGTGCATAACCATAGCTTGGTGTGCTGAAGGTAAGTCTCTCAGAAATTGTAAACTGTGGCATTAGTGCTCAGCCTTTCTCTGCAGATGTCATCCCCATCACCAGGCATGTGATGTTTATCTTCTAAGTGTCGACCTATGGATGTACGAGCAAACCCTCTATTCTTGACTCTATTGGAGCATTCATCAAACCCTCAGAATGGGCAATCAACCATGTTACCATGGTTTTGTGAAGAGCATGGAGCTTGAGCAAAGTTGGATGTGCTGGGTTGGTGATTCTGATTGGTTTTAATGCGAGTTCTAGGCATAGTGGTTGATTGTCAGACATGAAATCACGAGTAACCGTTTTCTGTAAGATAATAACCGTCAACTGGTTATGAAGAAGATGAAGAAAAAGGGCTTAACTTGATGTCTGTGTGTAGGGAAAAAAGAGGAGAATTGTATTGTGAGAATGCTTAGGAGATTACAGACGTGAATCAGGTGAACAGAAGGAAATTTCGGTCTCCCCTTCCAGTCGCCCAAAAATCGCCTGGAAATCGCCGGAGCTTCTCTCTCTTCCCTTATTATTATTATGAAAAAAGGGTTCATAAAGTGAGTGTTGGGAGCCTAGCTACAAGCTGGACTCCAACCCCTTTCTGAACATGACAATAATAATAATAATATTATTTATTATTATAAAATAACAGAGTTTACAGCATCTTACATTGAACGGGTTGGGAGCCGAGTTACAAAATAGAGCTATTTGAGGATTGAGGATTATTATTATTAAAATAATATTTATTTATTTAAAATAATATTTATTTATTTTTAATAAAAGATCCTCTTTATTACAAAACAAAATAAAAATTAGTCTTGCACAGTGCCAGATGGGAGCCTAGCAACAAGATGGGTCCCAACTCCTTTCTGAATAACGAAACCTATTCTAATAAAAAGAAAATTTCCAACAGTCATAATTATATTATGCCTAGCCATATATGTCTTCAGTCGCTTCAAATACTCCACTGACTCATCTCCAAGTTCGCCCAAGGTAGTAAAAGCCAAGGTTCCAAAATTGTAACCGTTGGTTCTACATACTTCCAAGTATTTGCAATGCAATCCCTGGTGTAAAAGTATGAACACCACCAATGAAGGGTGAAACTACAGTAACATCAAGGTACGCATCCCGTCCATTGTCCTAGTTGTAGACTAAGATGTCTGCAGGTCTAGAACTACGACCCTCATCAGCAAGAAAGCCCAATGCAGCTTCAATTTTGAAAGGTACTCCCGCTCGAAAGAAATATCCGCAAAGGTATCTTTGACAAGATCATGGTGATGCTTTAATCCAACTTCAGTTGCGCAATATATTCCGTGATCTCCAAAAGCATCCATGCTTCTCCCACAACACAAACAAGGGTTATCTGCCTCAAACAATGGTATCCCAAGTCTGTAACATAGGATGGAATTGAAGTGGCGCGGGCTCATGGTCTGGCCCAACCCATCTGCAGGTATGACTAAAAGATAGTCTTGAGTGTGAGGTTTCTTATTACACTGCCACAAAGCAAGGTCTCTCCTGCTCATACCATAGGTTGTAGGCATTCCCTTCATCACCGTAGCAAAGTACCGAACCGTCAAAGTTCTCATAGGATGGGGGGATGATTCGTCTATACTTTGTGAAGATTCAAATCCACAAACTTGAATGAAATTGTCAATAGCATGCTGAAAGTTAGGACCTCTAACTGGCACTCCTGAGTGGCAAAGGATGTTACTCTGTAGGTGTTGAGTTTGTAAACAAGAAGCTAGGTAGCTATACAACATTGTGTCTTGCACACAGTAGATACCCAAACCTCCTTCTCTTATAGGTAAAGTGGCCAGGCGGTGCTGCAGCATGCAACAATGTAGATAGAGCTATTTGAGGATTGGATGAAAGCGGAAAGTTTACAATTAAGTCTCTATGTAATAACATGAAATCTGAAGCTAAAAAGAACTTAAAGTGGGCCAAGATATGGGATATGAATCTTACCCAATCCATTAAAATGTTTGTGTGGAAAGCTTCCCGCTCCAT
The DNA here is from genome assembly GCA_023529015.1 of Papaver nudicaule. Lineage (NCBI taxonomy): Eukaryota > Viridiplantae > Streptophyta > Magnoliopsida > Ranunculales > Papaveraceae > Papaver > Papaver nudicaule. The sequence continues at coordinate 866 of JAJJMA010129282.1, read as the reverse complement.
ACTTTCAAATAGTATACGAGTAGAGGAAGTCATTCCAGATATTGATATTGTCTGCATCCTTTACAAAAACAGGAAAGAAACCATGTCTCATCTTTTTCTACATTGTGTCACAAGACAAACATGAATGCGTTTAATTTTGACATGGCATATGTGTGTGATAACCAGTAGGACTTTCATGATTGGGTTAATTTGTGGTTCGAAAACAATAAAAAAAAGTGGTCAGGTTATTGAATAATTAATGTTTTCCGTGGTAATCTCTTGGCACATCTGAAAAGCCAGATGTAAATCAGTCTTCAAAAAAGAAATCCAAAAAATTGCTCGAACAACTAAGAAAATTGTTGGTTTTCTTTCTCTAATAACTTCAGGCATGCTATTAATACTAATTATGATCATAAGAAAGATTACTACTATAATCCAACGAATGATGAAGTTCTTACTGTCTCAAGTATTAGCAACATAAATATTCCATTAAAAATTAACATTGCAATTTTATGCTTCCAACAAAAAAAAACAACAAAAAACAACAACTTGTATTAGCCTAACAATAACTGACTACATAGGAAATATCTTGGAAACAAGCATGGTCAGGGGGATTCAAGAAAGGATCTAAAACTACAGTGAGCTACAACAACCTTTTAAGTGACTCTGAACCTACTATAAAGTTATTAATAGGAATGTCAGCTAAAGCTAGGGAATTAAGATATAAACTAAGTTTCTCCCATGAAGCCTCATATACCAACCGCGGTCATCCATCATCAGCTTCCCGGGAGGTCTCCAATCGCTGGATTACTCATGGCCCAGCACGTTTAACTGCGCAGTTTATCCAACTACTGAGCCAACCGTGCTTGAAAATGCCACGGTGTTAG
>JAJJMA010129279.1:0-13747 GCA_023529015.1 Papaver nudicaule | reverse complement strand
CAAAACTGAAATTGTATGTGTTTCCATTTTTAGGAAACTAAGGTGTTCCCTTTTTGAGATAATATTGACAGGTTATTTTCTCAAGGGTACTAATTCTCCTTTATGATTTTGACTTTGAGAGCTACAAAAGTCAAAATCCTTTATCTTGTTGGAGCAATGGCTCAACATACAAGTAATTTTACCAATAAACCCAAAAAGACTAAAATATCTACAAGAATCTACTCCTACTTCCCTACACATTTTTCTCATCACACAAGCAGGTACATGATGAGAAAATCCTGTCATGGATTTTAGGGAGAGTAGACGTGAGTATAGGGATACTCACATACCTCAGGATGACAGTCGCCATAGTGAGATAGATTCTTGTCTTGGGTTTCCTTTGGAACATAATATTTTGCCTTCTTACCATGTTTAGCCAAAGGTGTAGGGGGTAAAACCCCTCGGAACATGTGTCTCGCATCCAGGAAGCCTAACCACACCGAGAGGATTGACAGCGAGATCCCGGGCCAGCCTAAAGAAGGTCACCTAACGAGCGAAGCGAAGACTCGGAGAGAAAGGATTCGGACCATGTCGAAGGACCGAAGCCCATGAATCAACCTCGGAACGACAGCGAATAAACCGCCTTACTCGACAGGGACTGACACCACCACGATTGAGTCTTTTATCTTTATTAGCTGTAAACCACCCAAGCTCGGCCTATATAAGGCGAGCTTGGAAAACGTTGTAGGGGCTGGATTCTTTTTGGGTTGAGCCTAAGCAGCAAGAGGGAGATTAGGTCTGTTATCTCCTCTGGTTCCTTAGGGTTATATTCATGTAATCACAACATCGAAATACATACAAATCTTCTTATATTTTGCCTTTACTGTTATAAGTTTGGTCTTTAATCACTGTTCTTAGTATCTTCGGTACTGTTCTTGTGGTCTTCGCACCATTGAATCTCAACTAACTACTGTATGTATGAGTAGATCTGATGGATATGGCACCTTGAGTACCTATGCAGATTTTCTACTCGTACAGTTTGGCGCTAGAAACAGGGATGATTAAAACAACTTAGGGTTTGCCTGTGATTTTTCGGGTTTTCAAATTTTTAGCATATTTTTTTCTTTCCAAAAGATTTTCAAAAACTTGCTTTCCGAAAGAAGCTCATGTACCTTAAGCATCTAAAAGACCTTAAAGGCTTTGGCATGTTTAAGAACTTTTTGAGCACAGTATCAGGTGATAAAAGTCATTCGTTGAGGATTTTTAAACTTTGGCAAGGCAAAGTAGGCATAAAAATGGGATTTCGTTTTCAGCCGTAAATACTCTTCAAAAGCGGCGGCTAGCTATAAGAAAACAACTGAGAAGATATACGTAAACTTAATTTTAGGTTTTTTTTTAAAATTTTATGCTATCCAAGAATGCTTTAATGAAAAAGAAATATCTAATTATAGGAATTAATCAATAGCAGCTTCGAAAGTATATATCTAAGGTCACACAAAAATCCTGTACAGCAAGACTTAAGGGAACATATTCACGAGCATAAAAATTTTTACAACTGGAAGAGCCACCTCGAAATAACTAATTAGCGAATAAGCACACGGGATAAGGGTACAAACTGTTAGATACTATTTCATCCAAGTCTCTCCGAAGAAGGTCCGAGGAACTTCGAACGAGGGGAGCGAAAGAATATACACAGACTCACCGAAGAACAATCGATGTCGTACGCTAGCAACCCTAACACTAAACCAAGAATAAGGAAAAATAAAATATTACACTCCGAAGAGCATGCACGCTCGCTGAAGCCCTCGGGAAATAATATCTAGGGGTCCATAGCACAACACACCCATACGCACTAAACGATCATTCGGTATCAGCAAGATAGCGAAGTAACAAAACAATGCAGGGAAACTTTGTGATAAACAACCTATTAACACAGGTAAATAAACAAGCTAACAAAAGTATTCATAGCACATTCGAAACATGAAACAAATTTCTAGAATAAGATAGCAAAGAGGAAAATAACTAACAAAAATAAGATACTCTGAAGGCCGTGATATAGAATACTAACTTCAACCTCTCCTATTTCTACGCCTATTCCGAAGTCGTCCAGCCACGGTACCCCGATCTTCGTCAAGACCCTCGAGCAGATCCACATCGATGATTGGAACACCGGCAGGAATAGCAGCAACATCTTTCTCCCAGAAAACAACCTCTGGAATAAAATCTTCATCAATGACTTGTTCATCAATCGGAGGAACGAAAGTGGAGCCAGACGGACTTACATCGTTAATTTCTTCCTTTACTTCAGCTTTTACATTCACCTCATCATCAGGAAAGACAAGACCATCCTTAAGCATCAGCAAAATCTCTTCACTATGGCGATGGAAAAATGATCTAGTTTCATACATACGGCAGTCATAGGGTGGACCGCCGTCTTCCCCCATCCTCTGCTCCCTTCTCCTCTCATCACTCTCAATAAGATTACCAAACAAGCGAATCACCTTGTCAGGATTACTCTCCCTCCTAGAAGAGCTAGCATTAGCAAAATCGGCGTCCATCTCCATTACATTCTAATCTGTTCTCTCCGGTTTCTTGGGCCCATCTCACTGTTACCTTCCTCCATAGGAGCCTTTCCTCTGTCAGCCATTACTTCTTCAAAAATGATTGAACACAAAAGGGGGAAGAAAAAGGAAGAAAAGAATACCAGACAAAAAATCAAACAGGTAGTCACCAGTAATAGCAAAAGCATACTTCGCCTTTTATAATACAGTTTAGGGAACCACCTAATCGACGAGTCTAATCAAAGGACAGACGTTATAATTTCGATTCCCTTGAATAACGCACCAATACTTCAAAACACCATAACTATACGCTAACCAATAAAGTAACCGCACCTTTCGCAAATCCCCACGCTACCGCTCAAAATTCCAAACCGTAGAGAAACCAAATTGATAGCACCATTCAAAACTGCTAACACCCACGTGTCAACCTTAGCATCAGGGGGCTATTAAAACCAAAATAATCGTAACACAATTGTCGAGGGTAACATAAACAAGTAGCAAGGCAACGAAGTACGGCCGAGGGCAAAGCCTACCATAAAAGCACCAACGACAAGGCCAAAACTCGGCACAAAGAAATCAACATTAGGAAGAAGACAAGCAAACACGAAACCACGAAACAAGGGTACTGTCTTTGGTCACCATCATACACAACAAAAAACACCTAAGAATCTCAGACGAATGAGTAAGAAAAATCATCACTAAAGTAGCAGGAAAAGCATGAAACAGATTCAATCAACACCATGGCAACAGGGAGCAGTTCTCATAACTACCGCTACGGCTCCGAGGTAACAGTGAAGAACTGAACTAAGGAGGGAATATTTAACCAAGAACCTATCCGAGCTAGACCGAAAGCAACTCGAGCGTCTCGCGCAGACCAGAAACCAAAGCCTCAAATCAAAATCAAGCTGCGGCTCTTGACAAAATGAGCGACAGCTCCGAAGGGCTATAAACGCCGAGGCAAAAATGCCATCGAATGAAAAAAGGCTGTAAACGCCGAGGCAAAAAACGCCATTGAACAAAAAAGGGCTGTAAACGCCGAGGCAAAAATGCCATCGAATGAAAAAGGCTGTAAACGCCGAGGCAAAAAACGCCATTGAACAAAAAAGGGCTGTAAACGCCGAGGCAAAAATGCCATCGAATGAAAAAGTCTGTAAAACGCCAAGGCAACAAACGCCATTGAACAAAAAGACCTCGTTTAGTAGGCACAGAGCTGATGCTCATATAACTCGTAAGGGCCCTACGAATTATATGGCACGGTCCTCTACCCGCAAGACACCCCGTTAGCAGTGAACACTTTGAATCAAGGCTAAAAAGCTGAGGATGCATTAGTACTCACTACCAAACGGCCACGAGGACCTCGCGTTCTCGGGCGCCGAGGGGACGATAAATGGGATTAACATCTACCTATAGAGGAAGATGGAACCCTGAGGCAGCTGCTTCGTTCTCAAAACCAACGACGAAGTACGCAGCTGAGGGACCCCTTATAAAAATTCAAGCCTCAAAAAGGGGGAGGTGTAAAAGATTTGAGGAGGTCGAACTTTAGGCCGCGATAAGAGAAAAGTACCATGTCTAAGCTCCAGCTTTGACCGGCACTCCCCCATCGTGTTACTTTATTATTGAGAAACGGGGTATCCATTCCAAGTTCCTACATTTACTTAGGCTAAAGGTAGCTAGGGTACCTCCATGCCCTCCGAAGAAGATAATTAAATATCTTCGGCACCTACCTAACGTATTAAGGAAGCATGGATACCTACGCAATCAATAGCCAGTGTTTGCTTGAAACCAGTGCGAGTAACTCAAAGCCTTTGGGAAGGGTGATCCGTACGCCCCCACTAGCTTTGTCACTTTCTCCTACATCGAAGTAAGCCCCGAAGTTGCACCTCGAGAAGCTATACGAGCCATTTACAAACAAAACCAATCAATAAAAAGCAAGGCACAAAGCAGCAATAGCAAAAAGAAGCAGAATGGCATCAAGAGATAGAGAAAAAGCAACAAGTGCATAAACATCTTATTCAGTACACAAAAAATAGTCACAAGTAATCAAAAGTTGGAAGAGGAAACACACTTCCTATTTTACAAAGTCATCCCCGCACAGGATCATCAAAATTACAGAAAACACCCTAGGGATTCTCTCGGGGCAAAACCACAGGATCGCTATCATTCTTCATAAACAAAGGCAAAACCTTGGAAATCATAATACCGTTAAGTTCATCCACGGGATCTTGAACCTCGGCATTAACCTCGGAGCTTTTACCAGAGGCATCAATGAAGCCTACCTCCCTCAGCTCACCGCCAGAAAGCTCGTTATCTACCTTTGCCCTCTCACAACCACTTCCATTACCCTCTGGCTCCCCACCGATGATTTCATCAACTATACTTAGCTCCCGAGAGTCAAAACCATCACCCTCCTTTTGCTCTAGATTGATAGATTCATGACCCTCAATCCCCAACCCACCATCAGCATTGTCATTTGCTGCCTGCAAATTCTCCGCTAGTCTCGTTTTTCGCAATTCGGAAATTATTAATTCAACCTCGTTGGACGACACGAGATCTTTATCAGACTCCAGTACAACATCTGGATCTTCCAAACCATCAAAATAATAGGGTGGTTGAATACCCAAACTCCTAAACAGGTATCGGCCATGATCACGATTAAACAAAGAGGTGCGCTCCGCCTCCCCTTGGATATGGTTGTTTAAAGAAGAAATCTCGGCATCCTTTTTCTCGCACAAACCAAGAGCCAAACGCAACTCCTCGTCAAGTTTCGAAGCTCGCTCTCTTTGAACATTAGTATCTTGCATAAAACTATCTCGCTCGGACACGACAATCTCAAGACGTTTTTCTAAATCCTTCACATTCTCTGCAAGATTGCTCTTCTCTTGTCGTAAGAGGCGGATGTCCTCGCCAAATTGAGCAATCTCCAAACCTTGGGCACCAGTGAGATCAAGCAAAAACTTTCCATGATATTTTGCTGAAAGAAAGGAAAGAACAACATCAACAAACAGCATACAAAAACATGCGTGCGAGCGAAAACAACAAAGAAATACACTCACAACTTCCACGAATGATTGATGATAGGCAGGTACAGAGGCAACAAAATCTTTATCCAAAGAACCGGAAAAAACTCGGGCAAGAAATCTAGACACGGAAGGGTCTAAAGGGTGATTTTGAGGATCCATCGAATGTGCTCTCAAAAGACTAGCCAGGTCATCAGCATGAGGACTACGACAAGAGTTCGGTGTTCCATAAGTCTGCCTCTCCGAACCTAAGCACGACTGCTGAGCGAAGACACTAGGAATCGAAGGAACATTCACACCTGATGCGGGAAAACCCAAAGTGGCACCAATATTGGACCCGTACTGATTCAAATTCATCTCTGGTTGATCAGAATGAGAGACTTCGCTATCAAAAAAGGAACGTCCCTGCGAGGGTACCGAAATCTGGGAACTCGGCATCCCAACTGCTCCATGCTTAAGATTCTCTCCCCTCAACAACGGAGTCCTATCATCTTCGGTTTCCTCATCATCCGAAAGAACGGTAAACGGACGAGTTCGCCTTCGGGTAACGACTTCGGTTGAAGAACTAGTAACCTTCGCACCCTTCCTCTTCGTAGCCACGGTTTTTCCTCTTTTTCGATTCGGTTCATGCAGGGATAAACTCGCAGCGTCACCATCACCGGTCAATACATCGCTCTGCTGACAAGCAGCCAATTTATCAGGTTCTAAACAGAGGCAAATATCCATACCTATCGCATAGCTGAGGCAGGAAGTGTTTATCACCTGACCAATTTCCCCCTTTCCAGCAGACGCCGATTGCGGAGATCTTTTTCTCTTCTTCGGGGCATCACTTTTGTCCGAAGCTCCCTGACTCTTCACCTTCGCTTGCTCCGCTTTCTGAAAGACGAGCACATGAATGAGAACAATTCAAAAAAGAAAAATAAGTAAAGAAATTTCAAATTACACCTTACCCTCTGTTTGGCTTGAGCAATCTTCCCTTGAGATTTGACACGCTCCTCCTTGGAGAAGAAAATACTATAGAAATTAACAACAGGGAAGTTATGCTCAGCCTCAAACTTCTTACGCTCGACGTTCCCCTCCTCATCCTCATAGCCATACAAGACAGGGCCTTCGATGAGTACAGGCTTTGTAAACCACACCTCATCGCTAGAGTGACGAAGAAGCGTATTCTTTTTGGACCCCGAAAGATCTACGTCACCGAGGGGATGAGAAGAATCGAGCACCTTGCCTAAACTCACACTCCAGGGAGCTTTCTCTTTGGATAAAGATTTTTCCACCTTGTAGCACCTGAAGAAATTGTCGACGGACCAGTAATCGGGAGAATGTTGGAGTTCCCTGGGAAGCTCTTTATAATAATACGACCTACCCTCCGAGCGAGCAACCCATTCGCTGATGACTCGAATAGAGTTTCCGTTCAATTGCATCACTCCGCAGGGAGGATCGATTCTGGAGTAAATCGCATAGAAGAGAGGGTTGGACGGATTGTGTAAAGGTATAGGAAGACCGGCGCCGAGTTGTTCGCCGGAAACGATTAATCTTCTGTCACCGCACTTATGAGAAGAAAGAAGTTCAGGGGATATAATCTCCTTTCCTAAACTTTTGTAAGGAAAAAGAGATGAATCGAATCCGTAAATACGCGCTCGTTCTTCCCAGCCGGTCTTCTGAGGATCCACCATTTTGTAAGGCAACACCTTAGTGGGAGGAGCGTCTGAAGAAGCATTAGCAGAGGCATCGGCAGAAGTCTGCAACAGAAAAAGAGTTAAAAAAGGAATGGAAAACAAAGATCAAACCAAAACGATGGAGATGAAATTCGAAAACTTACCATGATCTCAGGAAAATACAGAAGAAAGAAAGATTCAACCACTTCGGAAAGTAATAAAGAACAGAGAAAAGAGAGAGGGAAGAAGAGGCGACAAAACAAGTTTAAATAGGAAGAAAGATAAAACCGATGCAGCAAGTGACAGGTCAAAGAAAAGTGAAGGTTTCGAAAAGCACTCGAAGGTACGTGTGTCAGTCAGAAATTAAGGCGAGGACACGTGTCGAAGAAGGCGTAACGCCAAGGGTTTTCTTCTCCAAATCCCTTCGACCTTTGGATAAGAAAAGAGGCAAACTGTAGGGGGTAAAACCCCTCGGAACACGTGTCTCGCATCCAGGAAGCCTAACCACACCGAGAGGATTGACAGCGAGATCCCGGGCGAGCCTAAAGAAGGTCACCTAACGAGCGAAGCGAAGACTCGGAGAGAAAGGATTCGGACCATGTCGAAGGATCGAAGCCCATGAATCAACCTCAGAACGACAGCGAATAAACCGCCTTACTCGACAGGGACTGACACCACCACGATTGAGTATTTTGTCTTTATTAGCTGTAAACCACCCAAGCTCGACCTATATAAGGCGAGCTTGGAAAACGTTGTAGGGGCTGGATTCTTTTTGGGTTGAGCCTAAGTAGCAAGAGAGAGATTAGGTCTGTTATCTCCTCTGGTTCCTTAGGGTTATATTCATGTAATCACAACATCGAAATACATACAAATCTTCTTATATTTTGCCTTTACTGTTGTAAGTTTGGTTTTTAATCACTGTTCTTAGTATCTTCGGTACTGTTCTTGTGGTCTTCGCACCATTGAATCTCAACTAACTACTGTATGTATGAGTAGATCTGATGGATATGGCACCTTGAGTACCTATGCAGATTTTCTACTCGTACAAAAGGGGTACTCATGTTACTAGCATGCTTAGTAGGTTTTAAACTCCTTGACACCTTAAGTGGGCAATTCTTTTCAAGGTGTCCAAGGTTTCCGCATTTAAAACACAATCTATTAGCATGCTTACTTAGCTCTTGAATTTTTTCGATGTATTCTACAAAGCTGGCATTAAGATCCTGGAGGTGTTGCCAGAGTAGGTCATCTCGAAATATTTCAGGACTAAGAAGCTCCATGAGTTCTAATTTCTCGAGTGTATGTTGTCGTATGATTTCATTACGATATACCTCGAGCAAATTGACAAGCTTATCAGAACCCAACAAATTCTGAATAAAGCATTGTATCTTTTGGTGTATCAAATTGGCAGTAGACACAAACCAATTTTTTACGTACGCCATAACTCACAAGCCTAGTTAAACACAGACAGTTACGTCTTTAGTGTGTTAACCCGCTCTGATACCAACTGAAAAAGAAGGGGTACCGAAATACTACCAACTTTTCGTTTTGGCTCGTGAGTCTTATGGTAAAAGTCTGGACGATCTCAAAAATCAATATCCAAACCTCTAACTGGAGTAATCTCGACAGTTAGGCAATAACATACTACTTGGTGCTTTAATTATAAAACAGAGTTATAATGCGGAAAGTAAAAGCACACAAGACACCAAACGTTTTTTAACGAGGAAACTGCCTTGCAGAAAAACCTCGGGACCTCGTCCAGTTTTGAACACCGCCCAGTACAAACTGACTACAAACACTAGCCTACTATAAGACTTCGGTCTGGGATGTAGCAGAGACCAACTCAAGCCCTCCAAGCGAATTGGCTACTATCGCCTTCCTTACGTCTCTGGATCCCCCACAAATCGTCACACACTTGATTCCCCTAGCTGACGTCCGTTATAGGCCTAGGAGTTGCTTTGACCACTATCAAAGGCTTGTGTCAGCAATACTGGGTTTTAAACCAAACTGTTGACGTATGGTGTAACTGTCCTCTATCAGTTTACCACACACAAGATGACTTCCTTCGGATTGTTAGATCCAGATCATACGGAAATTTACTTCTTGAATCAGGACTGACACGCAAACCAAGTAAGCAATGCCCAATTCAAATCTACCTCAGTTATACACGAAGAACCACTTAAGGAACTTATATAACTGGAGCCAACTAGGTCTTACAACACCGAGTGCAGCAGTGCGTTGCTACCTTTCCAACCTTGTTGAGTAACGTATCAGTTCTTGAATAACCGTATATCAGAAGAGACGGACTTTAGAATAGACAAGAACGTGATCAGGTTACCAAGGTTACAAGTTAATCCGATTTCAACCAAAGATGGTTTCAATCTCCTACCTGTGCTTCCCAACTCTCAAGAGAAGTCTTTATAGTCGTAAGGAGTTCCCAGAGGAGCTGCAACCTATAGAGGATGACTATACCACAACAAGCGTTCACCGAAGTGAAAAGAGTTTACGTTACCTTCCCTAAGGAGCTTCACGTATGCTTGATGCTTGCGGTATTTGTCCGTAGACACCTCTATTTATAGCACTCAATAAGATATGTTGCTTTGGAATTAAGCAATCAATTACTTGTCCCACAAGTTAAGGAAACCCTAAACTTGCCAACCAAGTAATAGAGATTAATCTCAATTGGAATTCTTTTTAGAATTATCTGCCAAGTGTTTTGTTGGCTAAAAAACACTTCAAGATAGAAATCCAACAGACCAGATATAATCTTATCTTATTGACTCATTGAGGATCGTTAGATGGAACACAAAAGGTATTTATGTTTTACACAAGTCCATGTAAGAGATAAAGGAGTTTGGAATTCGACTCAGAGTGAAATTCTAAAAGAATATACTCTAAATTCGACAACCAGTGAAATATCCACGTCAGGTTCACGTACTGGTACGTGAACAAATAGACATTTCGAACTCAGGAGAATTTCCGAGTCTGGTACGCAAACCAGTTCGGGAACCGTCTGCAGGTCAAATTTGGTCAAATCTGGATTCCGCTGGTCGTACTGGGCTGAGCCAGAAGTTAGACGTGAGAACGTCCATAGCTGTGATCCACAGGCTCTTTGCTCAAGAGTACTCCTTTAGATTCATCCATATCCAACTTAACAGTTTGCAAGCAAACCATTGCAATGGTCATATGGTGTCGAATCTATTTCATGCATTCTTGATTCACAGTATTCATGAGATCAAATACTGGTCATGACATAAAGCCATGTTACACAAGAACACGATCTCAATCGCTATTATCACTACTAAAGTAGTCGACTATATTTCGAAAGAATAGAGAAGTAGAAATAGAAGAATATCCATAAAGTCATAACTCCTACTAACCTTTTGTCGATGAAGAATAATTGATGTCTTCTTTGTCTTCGCAGTCTTCGTCTTCAAGGTCTCTACTACTTTGTCTATATCCCATTTCCGAAATCTAAACTCTAGTAGGCTAAATCAAGAATTGAATTTTGACACCTAAAACTGACAACTAGCTTGACATACCAACGCTAGTGGGTTTGACCGGACATTGCCCTAACACTATGAATCACTCTCCTCCACAAAACATTTTCTTCTTCACCATATCTCCAAATACACTTAGCATGGAGAGCTTTGTTCATCATCCTCAACTTTTTGATTCCCACACCACCACCTTGTTTTGGTAAGCTTAACTTCTTCCAAGCCACCCAACCCTTCTTAGCTTTCTGATTCAAAGTGCCCCACATAAATTGTCACATGATTTTCTCCATTTGCTTATTCACAGTAGATGGTAACTGAAATAAGGATAAGTAGTATATGGTCAAGGAACAAAGAACACTTTAGATGAGCATAAGCCTATCACCTTAAGAAAGATACTTCATTTTCCACACGCATAACTTCTTTTGAAACCTTTGCAGAATGACATCCCATACACCAACTGACTTAGACTTGATGCCAAAGGAATACCCAAATATTTCATCGGGAAGGAAACAATTGGATAACAAAAAATAGCTGCACTCTCATTTACATCGATTGCACACCTACATTTACACTTTTCCTAAAATTAACTTTCAAACAGATATAAGCTCAAAAGCTAATAACATATTTTTAAGATTGTTTACCTGCTCAATGTCATCATCCAGGAAAACAATGAGATCATCTGCAAATTGCAAGTGAAAGATCTCTAGAGTATCATCAGATGGCTTGAAACCAGAAAGAAGATTCAGAGAAGCTTCTTTCTTGATCAAAATAGACAACACTTCAACCACCATTATAAAAAGGAATGGTGACATTGAGTTACCCTGTTTAACCCCTTTAGTGCTCCTAAAAAGTGAAGAGGCTGAACCATTTGTAGCCATAGAAAACCTTGTGCTTGATAAACACCATCTAATCCAGTTTCTCCAAACATGACCAAAACCAAATCTTGTCATTGTATAGTCAAGACAACTCCGACTAACATTGTCAAAGCCTTTTGTAAGTGAAAAAGAAGGGGTACCGAAATACTACCAACTTTTCGTTTGGACTTGTGAGACTTATGGTCAGATATGGACAAATTGAATTTCAATATCCAAATCTGTATAACCTGAGTTGTGATCACAAGTGATCAATTCCTACAAAGACAAGTCTCTGTAAATCTTTATTCAAGATTTGGAATCAACGTCAGGATATGAATAACGTACAACTTGTGTTGCTTTAATTATACTATCAGAAATATAATGCGGAAAGTAAAAGCACACAAGATACCAGAAGTTTTTTTAACGAGGAAACTGCCTTGCAGAAAAACCTCGGGACCTCGTCCAGTTTGAACACCACACAGTATTAACTGTCTACAAGCACTAACCTACTATCAGACTTCGGATTGGAATGTAGAAGAGACCGATTCCACCCTCCAAGTGAATCAGCTACTGTTGCACTCTTTACGCCTCTTGGATCCCGCAAGACCCTACGCACTTGATTCCCCCAGCTGACGTCCGTTACAGGCCTAGGAGTTGCTTTAACCGCTGTTAAAGGCTTTTTGTACTCAATCCGTCTTTCGACAGAGAATACGTAAAGAACAATTTTCCCTTTAGATATAATCAAGGTTTTGGAAACTTGTTTTGTGTTTTGAGGAACCGTTCACAAGGTCAGGTATCAAAAACACACAATTAGGGTTTGCACGAGAACCGTGACGACCTAATTGTATTCTTGCAAGAACAACTAGAGAACCTAGAGATATCTTGCAGAATCTCTAACCTATATGTAAAACAACCTAAGTTGATATACAATATAGATCGAATATATCAATCCTGGTTTTACAACCTATAATCCTTGAATGGCCTTATTGCAGAAGAGAAGGACCATAAAATAGACAAGGATTATGATGGTCTACCTGGATGATACAAGTTCAGAACTATCTAAAGAAGAAAGATAGTTAAACTTGGCTTTACAATCCCTAAGTAAAGTCTTATGTAATTCCCACCTTGTTCGTGAAGAACAGAAATAGCGGAGAACAACCTTATGTAGCACACACACCAGCAGGGATGATTTGTTATGCTACATGTATGCTTATTTATAGTGATGGTTGCTTAAGGATAAAGCTAAGACTCCTTATGCAACAAGTTAGCTAGTGACCGTGTAAACACGCCCCGTTACTTAACTTGCACACAATGAATCTAGTCTCTTTTCTATTGTAGAAACCAAGTAGTGTTTATCTAACAAGAGTTTGATAGATTATAACTACCTCATTTAAGAGTTTTGGTTTCATAACAATTGTGAAAGGATAACCTTATCCTTTGACTAGAAGATATTCTACAAAACTTATCTCTTAAGAAAGATAATGTAGAAAAACTCTAATCAGGATGGACCACAACACAGGTGTGAAGGTGGACCATCGTAGCCAGGAGATGGACCTCAGAAACACGACAGGAAACCCTAATCGTAAATCCCGAGGTGGCGGTTCGCGAACCCCAACACTTTTGAAAAGCGTTCCCGAAAGTTCCAGAAGATTCCAGAAGCTTCCTACTCCCTTTCCCGAATTCAGCTTTTAGCCACGCTTTTCAGTTTCAATGAATCACTCATAACTTCTTCGTTTTACAACGGAATGAAGTGATTCTTGAAGCGTTGAATTCGTATTTCCATTCACTATAACATGGAGACCTACTCAAAGGTCAAAGGTTGCCCTCACTATGATCATATGGACCAAATCTCCTCGGGTTAATATACAATGATGTAATTTCACCGTCATAAGCATTGTTCCACATAGTGAGTTCATTACTTCGATAGATAGAGATAAGAATAACAAGAGTTCAAGAAAAATTCAATCTTTACTAACCTTTGTTGATGAAGTCCTTGATGATGTCTTCGTGTGTTCTCCATCTTCATCTTCAAAGGGTGGAGATCGACTTTAAACTCTACTACCTCTATCCTAACCCGAAGTAAACCTTGAGTAGGCTAAATCAAGAATTGTGTTTTGACACCTAAAACTGACAACTAGCTTGACATACCAACGCTAGTGGGTTTGACCGGACAATGTCCTAACA